>DWQW01000463.1:0-52319 GCA_018249695.1 Heliconius erato demophoon
GACACCAGAGCGAAGAAATGGAAATATAAATTTAAGTAAATATTTCATCTCCTCGAGTGGGGATCGAACCCACAACCAGTCGGTTTTACAGTCAGACCTCGTGCCGCTGCGCCACGACTGGCCTCAATGAATAATAAGGAATGAAAATATTAAATATTTCCTTTCCTCGAGTTGGAATCGAACCCACCACCGTTGCATTTATAGTCACACACTTGTGCCCCTGCGCCACTATGGCCTCAATTCTCAAAATATATATAGTCAAAATAATAAATTTAAGACTCGACGCATAAAAATAGGAAGCCTGAAGAATGGTATCATTACTTTCTAGTTGTATGTTACTATGTTACCATGATAGCAAGTCATTCCAAACACGTGTGCATGAAAACAGGGAGAGTAAGAAGAATATTTTTGTGTACAACATAGTTTACAGTATAAATTCTCTTATATATATATATATATATATATATATTAGAATAGAAACATTAGAAAACGTATAAAAATTATATATTTATATATCCACACCGATTTTGGCGATGGTGACTCCTTGCATGTTTCACTTTATTTTAACTTTATTTAGGTGAGCTTTTTTATGACTCGCGTAGCCAAATTTCGTTTTGATAATCCGCTTACAGTATAGTTGGCCAGCATTGTTATATGTATAGATAGATGCAGGAGAGTTTGAGTTGAGTCTTCCGTAATTGGTGTTTCGTATCGTGATCGTTTAAGGGATTTTTTCGTACTTGTCTACATTTTCATGAACGATGCGTCGCCTCGCTACTCCCAACATTCTGCCTGTATGTGGCAAATTAAAAGGTTTCACTTGAGTAAGTCTTTATAACGCAAACATTGTTATAAAGACGGCGGGGGCCTTGTCTTCTTCTTCATTGGGCAAACTCAGAGAAAAATACTGCTTTAGGCAATCTGTAGTCATCCGTCCGCAAGAGGTGTCCACATCATCTTAGCTGCTGTTTTATAATAATTGCTTTTACATCGTAAAACTTCAGTGTTTTTGTAACACGTTTATGCCATTTTATACCTAAAATTGACCTTCGACACTTGAGTTAAGGTGAAATGTGTCTAGCCGCTGAATGTCTGCTTTATAGCAGCACCACGTCTCAGCAGCGTATAATAAGAGATTTACGAGTGATTAAATTGAAATGGACAAACAGTTGAACAGATGCAAATCCACTCTCTCATCTTCCGTATCCGAAAGCCAATGGTCCGAGTAACCGCTATGACTGGCACGAGACTGAGGTTGCAGGGTGATTCTGGTGACGTGTGGCCAACCATACGTACAAGTGCGTCGTGCGTCCTTAAGGCGTAGAAAATTGACGACCCCACCAGTCACTGGTCTATTTTATGTAGGCGCTATACTACAGTATTTACAATATAAAGTAAGAGTTATATTATTAATATGTGTTAAATATTATATTCCGGGATAAAAAATAGCCTACATAATAATAATGTTACTTAGGTGTCTTTACGGAAAAATTTAAGTATTGTAATGTACATATATATTAGCCATACATGAATACATTGTAATTTAAACGTTTGGAATTTTATTTTCTTTAGACGCAGACGGTAAGCATTGTTTTTACCGTATAAATAACGATCCCGTGGGGCTTTCAGAATAAAAACTAGCTTATATGATGATCCATAATATTCTCTATGTTCTAGTAAATAGAAGAACATAACCGATTTTATGGGACCAATTATAATATAGATATATGTCCATAAAGATTAAGTTCGGACAAATAGAAACAAAGCTAGACGGAGAAATATTTTAAATTGTTTGTTTATGTTTTGGTATCATGTAAATAATATTATAATTTTGAAATTACAAACAGACATTTTAATTTTATCTATATTTAAAACACTGTGTATTCCAGTACATGGAACAAAAATATACGACCAGTTCCAGATAAACTGTGAAATAATTTACCTTTAAATATACGGTAGGCAAAATTGTTGTTATCATTTAAAAAGCTGCAAGACATCACTACATGACAACATCCTAAATAGATTATGTTGACATTGTGTATAATATAATTTTTTTCGCCCTAAAGGTTGTTTGGAAGGGATGGCTATTTAGCCATAAGACCGCCTTTTGTGCATTTTGTTTTTAATAATTATAGATAAGTCTATGTTTGTTTTTTATATTGTGTACTGACATACGGACAGACAGACAGTCTGATGTAAAGACAGACAGACAACATAGAGATTCATGAGGTACTAAAAAATAGCATATATATCTTTTAATATATACAACTCATAATATAGGTGTTCCTTACATTCTAAATCGTAAATAATTTATTTTCCTTCGTGAAAATAAAATTAAAATTATGACATTTTTTTTATAAAGTCCAAAGGCTATAATTATTACAGCATTTTGGCACCATTCTATACTGTCATGATTTAGTTTTCAGAGTTTCGTAATTAGTGCGCCGTTATTAAGGCTTCCTCGTCAGTCCATTAGTCTGTGCAAAAGATGCAGACAGTTATATTGTAACAGATTACTCTGTATTTTTAGTAATAAAAGTGTTGACTTTTATTAATATGTTTTTAATATGCTTATCTTCTGTATTTTAATGATATGTAAGAAACCACTGTTCTTTATAATTAGGTACTTTATTATTAAATCAAATACAGACGATGTACCCTGGATTTGGAAATTCTCACTCAAGTGTAGGTTTCAGGGAGTCTACAATGAAAAGAAACTCACATCTAAGACTAAATATGGCTAGTCCAATACAATCCTATCAAATAAGATTTGAGTTATATATATAATTTAGTTAATCAAAACAAACATTCAATTGAGAAAGGGCAGAGTTCACGCAACCGAAGCTAACGGAAGTAAAGTATTAGTCAGCTCCACGCCCCCACGCACCCGCACGCAGCAGGTTAGACAGAGGGAACCTAGTATTAAGACACTTCGTTTTCCACTTTCCGCCGAATTCTGGAGGCGTTGCATGATAAGTGGCGGAACTAAACGCCGCGATTTTGCCTCGACATCAGAGCGAAGAGATGAAAATATAAATGTAAATAAACATTTCACCTCCTCGAGTGGGGATGGAACCCACAATCAGTCGCAATGGCAGTCACAATTTGTACCACTGCGCTACGACTGGCTTTAGGTAAGGTATCAGTGCCAGATACAAAGCTTATAAGTTAACATAAGTATTAAACATGTACCCAAATTCATTGTTTTCACAAAGAATAAAACCTGAATTTAATTAAGAATTGCAAGGAAACTATCCAGTTCTAAATATTTACTTCGAAACTATAATGGACTTGGTCTTGTATGAAGAGAGCTCGTTGCTTTAGCGCGTTGAAACGATTGATCACGCTTCGCTTCAAGAATGCATTCAGCAGTTACGTTAGCTATTGATATATTTACCAGCTAACAGTTTACTTTTTAGATTAAAAAATATTTTGTTTTGGAGATTTACAACTTTTAATGCTATAAATAAATATATTTAGACATATATATTTAGACATAAGATTAGACTAAGATTTTAAATATTACTTTTTGTATCATGATCAAAATATTCATTTTTCAAATCGGTAAACCACCACCGGTAGAAGGCGGTTCTGTTAGGAAGAGCGTAAATATTAGTATATATTTTCGTATTATTTAAAAAATCAAGAGAATGTCAATAGAAAGCAGAAGATAAAGTGATGTATCTTCCTTTTTCTATTCAATCGGTATAAATAATATTATGCTCCAGAAAATAATATTGCAATTTACCTAATCTAAGTAACATTTACTATATAAAAGTAATTTGATGTAAATTCCACAACTATAAGCACTTAAATGCGGGAAAAACCAACAAAATATTCATAAATAATAATTAAATCTTAAAAGAAAATATTGTATTGCTTGATAAAAAAAACAAAGTTAAATATAATAATAATTGATTTTAATTTTTCAAGAGGCCAGTCGTGGCGCAGCGGCACAAAGTGTGACTGTAAAACCGACTGGTTGTGGGTTCGATCCCCACTCGAGGAGATGAAATATTTACTTAAAATTATATTTCCATTTCTTCGCTCTGGTGTCGAGACAAAGCGTCAACACAATGTCTCCAGAATTCGGCAGAAAGTGGGGAACGGAGTGTCTTAACACTAGGTTCCCTCTGCCTACTGCTGTGTTTGGGATACAGCGTGAAGCTGATTGATTATCCTTTCAATTTTTCAATAATTAATATAACAAAAAAATATATTCTTTTCCTTTGAAAATTATAACTAATTAATTTAAGCTGCATCGGTGCCACTTTCATATCGCTTTTCATTCGTACTCAATGAAACTCGCACTTCGCGTAATTAAAATTTAAAAAATAAATTGACTTGCTATATTTTCGCCTTCGACACAAAGAAACGTTTTTCCTTTAAGGAAAAAAACGTTAATTATAATTTATTTCGAAAAAAATAAAATAATTTGCGCTTGTCGTCATACTTTTAATAGCTTTGACGTATTTTGGAGTAATAAAGAATATTCAATAAATAAATTTATGTAATCAATACTGGTAATTCAGTAGTGGCGCAGCGGCACGAGGTGTGACTGTAGAACCGACTGGTTGTGGGTTCGATCCCCACTCGAGGAGATGAAATATTTACTTAAATTTATATTTCCATTTCTTCGCTCTTGTGTCGACGCTCTTGTGTCGAGGCTAGGCGCGGCGTTCAGTTCTGCCACTCAGCACGCAATGCCTCCAGAATTCGGCAGAAAGTGGGGAACAGTGTTTTAACGCTAGGTAGCTTCTGCCTACCCTGCTGTGTACGGGATACAGCGTGAAGCTGATTTTTATATTTTCCTTTCTCCCTTCTGGCGTCGAGGCAAAGCGCGGCGTTGAGTTCCGCCACTCAACACGCAATGCTTCCAGATTTTGGCGGAAAGTGGGGAATGAAGTGTCTTAACACTAGGTTCCCTCCTGTGTGCCGGATACAGCGTGAAGCTGATTTTTTTATTTAAAAGTATAAAAACAATTATAACTTAAAGCTAAAACGAATATTTATATTTAGAGATCAAAATACAATTAAACCAATTTTAATTTGACCTTATGATCTCCACAGCCAATGATGGATAGAGACATCTCGTTGCATCGCGTCATCTATCATCTATATAGTATATTATATAAACATATGTGAATGCTATACAAATATATGTAACTTACTGTAATTAGGTGACATCGTAACTTGTCTGTATGTTACTGAATAGTTAACTGTCATGTTCTTCGCTACGAGATATTAGCTGAAGTTGGGGGCGGATAGATACGTGATCAATTACCCATGATGCGATGTCTTTTGTGAAGAAATCAATGCTAGTGATTAGTTTATATATTGTCATATATTCAGTGGATTTAGGTATAATATTTTCTAAAAGCATAATAATAATTATTATTATGCTTTTAGAAAATATTCAGAATATTGTATATGTGGATATACTTATTGATATGTAAATTCGTTTGCTTCTGAGTCCAGTCCGACCAGTTGATTTTTTCCCAAAAAATACATTTACCACTAAAATACAAAAAAATAAAGTAAAAAAAATAATAAAGTTAAAAAATATTTTATTTGCAAGAATTTCTAAAAATTCGTGAAAATATAGTAACAAGTAATCATTAAATTTGTTTATTTAAGTATATCAGAGATTCATAAATCTCCGTTTTACACTATTTGCCGATGAACGCGCATTTTTACGCCGATTTTTACGCATACATGTTAGAAAATTGTATATATTTCTTCTTATTTACTTCACATGCTAACTGTGTTTAATGATTCTATAAAATGCTTGTCAAATAATCTATATTAATTTCTTCTGTAATACCTACTGTCCGAATATCGGATTGCGGCTGGTCCCATTTAAATGATTGATGTATTTTGGTTCGTTAACATTTGCCGTTTTATGTAAAATTTTACAATTATTTTTATGTATAACTTTTTTTTTTAAGCGTGGTATATAGCACATTTAAATACTTTAATATATTATATGTCATTTATGTATACGAGTATAAATAATATATTTTTTTAAACATTGACATAGTTCTATCTAGTGTTGCCAGTTGTTCCGATTTTGGCGGGACGTCATTTTTAGCCTATAAATTAAATTTCCCTAAAGGGACAGGCAATAGGCATAGACTTTTTGTGGATTATTCCACATACTGTGAGAAATCTTTTTTTATCATTTAAGAATTAAATAAGTTACTTAAAATTTCATAGAAATATAAATAAGTACATTCGTAAGTTACGTACGCTATTATTCAGAAGACTATATGGTAAACCAAAACAATATCGTTTAGAATAATATAATGACATTTTTTTTCACTTTATTAATCTAAACGATAACGAGAAAACTTTGGATTATATTCCAATTTCATTTTGTTATAAAAAAGAAAACATTATGGTCCCCTTTTATATAGTCAGTTGTTTAAGCCATATTTTCAATTTTTTTTTTATTTTTTTATTAACATAATTTTCACTATTTCTTACAATTAATTAATAATTTAATTACTTGTAAAATAAGGTGTTTTAACATCCATTACAGTCTTAGTGAGTTATGTAATTCATCATAGCTCTTAAGGGTTAAGAAAATCACAATAGTTAGTTAAAACCATTTTAAGAAATCATCTCTGTAATATTAATGCAGAACTAACATGCTATTTTTAATTTTTTGTATATTTAACATTCAAATAGAGCGACCAGGATCCGATAAACTTAAATTTAACTTAAAGGTAGATATTATATATAGTTTTTGATAAGTCTTCGATTTTACTTATTACGTTTACTCTGAAAGAGTAATAAAAAGAAATACACTTCACCCGATGCCTGTTCAAAGTTTGCGAAAAGAAATTTAGAAGTGCAATTAAAGTAAGCAGTGGTGATTGAACAAACGAT
The DNA here is from genome assembly GCA_018249695.1 of Heliconius erato demophoon. Classification (NCBI taxonomy): domain Eukaryota; kingdom Metazoa; phylum Arthropoda; class Insecta; order Lepidoptera; family Nymphalidae; genus Heliconius; species Heliconius erato. Next base: position 6,892 of record DWQW01000463.1, read on the forward strand.
TCTTGTAGGTTATGAAGAAGCCGTGACTTGCCTCTTCACAAAAGAAAGAGATCCTATAAAATTATTTAATTAAAATACAAAGATAACTTAGGAAGATTTCTTTAAGATGGAATGCTTTTTTTTTTTATAGAATTTTTATTTAGTAGATGAATTGTCTATCGATTGACAAAATATATACCGTTGAAGCAGGTATTGTCGCATAGTGTAATCCATACCAGAACTAAAATGTATAGGTAAATAATATAATTAATAAAAAGAAAAATAATTTATAAAAAAAATATTATTAATATAATGTATAATATAATTTAAATATTATCTTTTTTTACCGTACATCCTCTTTCGTGTGTTCTCCATTCAACGTGACATTGGCGAAGTGATTTTGTGCTCAACTGGCACGCTCGGAACCCCATATTAAAAGAAACCAAACCAAACCAATATAATTTAATTTATAGCTTAAAATAAATACAATCTTATAAATAACAGTTACTTTAGTACTTTAATTACGCTTTCCGTTCACAAGTAATATTAAAGTGGCATAATATACCATACGTAAAACACGCAGATATATATTTATTAAAAATAATTTAATAATTATATGTAATCACTGTGTATTATAATTTAAAATAAATAATAACATAATTAATATTTTAATTATTATAAAATGTCATGTTGGCTGAATGAGCTACTGCCAACGTCAAAGTCAAAAAAAGGAAAGAATGAGAAGGGAGATGGCGGACGCGTATGACGAAGGATCGATGTTTTAAATGTTTAGAGAAGTTTTTATTTATAATTAAGATATATCTAATTATATTTAATATTTAAAAAGCATCTCAGATTATGTCTTCAATTGTGATATAAGTATTCGAGGCTACTAAGATAAGTTATAAATGCTTTCACTATTTACGATTGTTTGTTTGGAATACTTCGTCGGTAAGTTTTTAATAGATTATTATTAAAAGAAAGAAGAGTGATATTAATGCATATAATACCGTCAATAGCTAGGGATAAATATTATTTATTTAATAAATGTAAACAAATACATGAAGATGTTATATGAGGTATGTAAAATTACAATTATATTAATGTACGCAGAATGCCTGCCGCCATCTTTGTCAGATGCTTGTATGTGAATTGTGAAATGAGAGCTAAATAGATTTGGTGAATTATAATTACTTATAAATGTAATGTCTATATATTATATTAGTAAATATTTAACATGTTGCTATAAAAGGAAATATAAATATAATAGTATTATTTATAATATGATATAAAATTATTATATCAAAATACATATTTACAATTAAATATTGTATAATACGAATCTATTTAATGTCCTACAATAAAGGTGATCTGTCAAGATATTTAATTACTTATCATAAAGACGTTAGACAGTAACAAGATATTAATTATAAACTATTTGTATGATTGTCGGAGTTCATTGACCCTATGTTTTACTATCTCGCGGTGTGCTTACGATGCATAAGCGATGCTTGTATAGTATTGGCATTTATGTAAAACAGTTTCTACAGTTGTTCTATAACTCGTTGTATGACAAGTAGGTGTGTGGTGCTATTTTATGTCCTGGAACTTCGGTGTATGTAGTAGTGTCCGCCTATGAGTCTAACAACTTGTTTTTATGTAGAAAACAAATGAAACACGACTGTGGGATGTGTGCCGTACGTTTATTTAACATATCGGCCGCCTTGCGGTAGTGCGTTCGATCCAACAACGACTTATATTGATCTCACAAATCAATCAACGTCACAAATCACCAGTCTAATACAATCTTAATATAATAGTAGAGTGGGGAGTCTGTAACAATAGGATCAAAAACTATTATTATGTTGAGAAGGAATGAAAATTGTTATAATACAACGACAAATTTTAATAATATGTATCGTTTTTTATTTAGCCATTTACAGGACGTCTATATATATAAAAGGACATGTACCTGACTGACTGAGGTAAGACGCACGCACAGGACGCACGTTCATAAAATTTGAAATTCAGACTGTTAAAAATATTTTATTATGGTTTTTTTTAGAGTTCACTCCTAATGGTGCAAATACTCGGGCGAAGCTGCGCGCGCCCACTAGTTATGTATAATATTATAAGTACGCTTTCAATATTGATTTCATTTTGATACACATAAAATTTCATAAAATAATGCTAATAATAATAGAAAAACAAAGTAATACTATAAGTAAGGAAACCCTAAAGATACTTTTTACACCAGCAAATAAATTAAAAGTACTGACCATTTTTTTTACCATGAACGTGTATTATCGGTTGGGATCGTCTAATGAAATAATAACATCATATCACAATATTATTAATATTTTAATGCACGAACGGCGCGGTGATAGACGAAGGGTCGTATCAAAGTGAAACTGCGCAGAGCGGCAAAAAGGCAATCGATGCTCTTCCACCTGCCTACAGGCAATACGAGATTGTGATGTTCCTTAACTACCTATAAACGAAGTGTGTTCAATAAAATCAGTACATTCCCTTGTTTTATACCCACAACAACAATAGAATTATATTTCTTTGCAATTCGCACGTCTCAGCTTTGTAGTATTGTTCTGAATAATGGTCGTTCTTGTATTCCTATATTTTACAGCAATAACCGGTTTTATCTTCGCAAATTATGTAAATAAAGGCAGGGCTTGTATTGTGAAATGTGAATTGTGTGCGTGTAAGAAAAATGGGCGATGAAAGCAAATTAAAATAATTTGTATTTTGTACGCGATTCGTTTACATTTTATGCTAGTGAGTGTAGTTACTTCTTTTTTTTATATATAAAACTTCTTTAGTATAATAATATAGAGAATTGAAGAGTTTGTTTTGTTGAGTGCGCTAATCTCGGGAACTACTGATTTGTGTTGAATTTTTTTATGTTGGATTCATTTATCGAGATAGACTAAATTTAGTGTAGCTAAATCACGTTAAGCGTCTCGATTTAACCCAATATCTCTAGAGTTAGAGTTGCCTCGGGCGCTTAGAATGTGTGATACAGAACTCTAGATTGTTATTTAACCATTAAATCGAAGACGCAGGTAAAAGCTAACTCTCAATATTTTTTTTATCAGCTTCACGCTGTATCCCGCAACCTGCAGGATAAGCAGAGGGGACCTTGTGTTAAGACACTCCGTTCCCCACTTTCTGACGAATTATGGAGGCATTGCGTGTTAAGTGGCAGTACTCAACGCCGCTCTTGTCCTCAATACCAGAGCGAAGAAATGGAAATATAAATTTAAGTAAATATTTCATCTTCTCGAGTGGGGATCAAACTCACAACCAGTCGGTTTTACAGTCCCACTTTGTGCCACTGCGCCGCGACTAGCCTCAATAAATATAATAATAATTTCAAGTAGAAATTTTTACGTATTTAGGTAATTTATTTTTTGTGAAAATTTCTTCAGAGGTATTCCAATATCATCGACCGTGACCTTAAAACATTTTATACTTATTCCCAAATAAGTCTTATTACTTTTGTATTCGTTCTAATTAATCGTGCTGGTAGAGTGACAAGGGCAAACGTCGCACTTCAAGTGCACTTTTGAGATCGTCGAGGGCTGGCCCGCCAAAGCGATTGATCACGCTCCGTCGACTTCTCGAGTACATCTTATAATAATAATTATTTGTTTCTTTTTTTTCCATTTCTCTTAAATTTTCAAAATGTGAAGGTAAATAGCAAAAATAGCGTAGAAATTGTAGATTCAAATCTTGCTTGGCAGTATTGTATTTATAATTATTAGTATGTACTATTTGGTTCAACGCTGTTTGCTATTTTTCATTCATTAATTTTAGTACACGCAATGCCTCCAGATTTCAGCGGAAGTTGTAGAAATGTCGTAAAAAAACAAAACGGGCGCTTGAAATATTTTACATAAGAAAAATTGGCTTAATTTATAGACTGAGATCTGTGACCCCCAGACCTACGTCATTTTAGCAGCTAAAATTTGAGGATTAGTAGTCTAATATACATATATATATATAATAATCTAATATATAAATAGGTCAGGGTAAAAGTATTATTACTTATTTTGAATGTATTATTAATAATCAGACCTCTTTGGCTGTACTGAATATAACTGGCTGGTTTTAATACCTTTAAATGACAGACATTCTGTAATGTGATTCGTTTAGTAGCTTCAAATAATAAACTTCAAATATTATAAGTATTTTAAGAATCGTTATTAATTTTTATTAGAATACGTATCAAAGTCATCTAACAGAGTAACAATTCAGATTAAACTTTCTATTTAGTTACATAATATTACGTGAAATATTGTACCAAAATTGCCATTGTTCGAGTTTAATAGTTTGAAATAGAGTTCTGTTGATAGAACATCTCTATTTGGTGGTGCGTTGTTCAAATAAAATACTATATACGATAGTATTTGTTACTATTATGCAAGTAACTATATTGTAGAGTTAGAATTGATATGATCATGGATTCGATTTGGCTATTTTTTAATTTGTTAGTTACAATATTATACTAATTAAAATTTGTTGTTTTGCTACTAGGACTATTTAATTTTATATGGGATAAGAAGGAAGAAACTAGAACGCGCCACTAGGTTTTAACACTTTCAACAAATTCGTAGATGGCAAAGATCGATCGATATATTATCTACAAAAGTAAAAAACAAAAAAAACTGTTACATATAAAAACATTTTTGGTTCAAAGACATTCTTCATAATGAAATCGAACTCACAACCTTTGTCTGTATAGTCAGAAATTGCCTTACAATTCCGTTTGGTCACTATCCTTAAAGCAATTCTCATATAAGAATATCTAGAATATTTATCATCAGAATTATTAAATTACACTTAAATGCTTCGTATGCTTCATAACATAAGCTAAATGAGTTTTCTATTCCAATGAGCAGATAATGAACGCTCGTCGACTGCACGTTAATTAAGTATGATATCCGATTAAAGAAAAGATACATTTTTAAAGGAATATTTATAGAATATGATATCGTATAATCCTTGAGATTTATTCATTGAATAGGTAGGAGAATTCTTTTTATTAATTAGATTTTTTTTCCCGATGATACTATTGTATTTTGCCGAACAAATATGGAGACTAGTGTTAAGTGTCTTCGTCCTATATAATGACAGCAACATGGCACAATTGGGACATTCTAAATATGATGGTTGCAGATTTAAATTCCATTTGTGAAAATATTTTTTTCAAACTTCACTTCACACTGTATCTCAAATATTAAAGGATAGGCAGAGGGAACCAAAGGTTAAGACACGTTTCCCGCTTCCGAAAAATTTAAGAGGCATTGCTTGGTAGTGAAGAATTAAATTGTAATAAATAATTATTCATTCCCCCGAGAATCGAACTTACAACCGCCGCGTTACAGTCGCGCTTGTGCCTCTGCGACACGACTGGCCTCAAATAAATAAATATTTATTTCGATAACCTAACCAACATAGTTTACTTTATTCTATTAGAATAGGCGAGGCTTTTGAATTTGCCATCCATCACGCATACGTCAGAGATATTGAATTGCGTAGAGGAATCAGCGGTAAAGAGAATGAATTAGCTTGACTTCGTCGGCGTAGTTTCATGTATTTTCAAACGTCCTTTTAGAACAATTTTGGTTTCAGATTACACTTACCAAAATTTACATATTAGAAATAAAACCAACTGCAAAAAAAGTGTGAAAATAAGTGTGTCACCCAATTTATAGACATTTTCTTTAGCATCACGCTGTATCCTGTACACAAAAGGTTAGAAAGAGGGAACCCAGTGCTCATACATAGTGTACACTCCGTTCCCCATTTTCCACCAAATTCTTTAGGCATTGCGTGTTCAGTGGCGAAACTCAACATCGCGCTTTGTTGTAGAGACAATAACTCCAAATATACTGATAATTTCATTTTACATTAGACAGTGCTAAAATAACAATCGAAGCTATAAATCCGCGGTAACTAATTCCAAGCTACGTACCGGCAAGTGTAGATTTTGCCTTTGACCGTGTAAGGGTAGCTACGTGATCAATTACAGGCAGCCCACTCTTTGTTAGAGGAAACAATGCGCGTTAAACGACCATGCCTGATCCGGCCATCATTTACCACCTTCCACCGTGATACAAATCGAAACGAAGAGAATTGTACTAATGGATTATAAATGATTTATTGGTAGGTATATATGACAATTTTCTTTTTTTTAGAATGTGTGAGATAATTATATATCTATTATATATCTGTGTATGTAACACAGATTCTTGTAAATGTTCAGTTTAGAGGCCTTACAAAAGACAGTTATAAAGTAAAGTATAATTACACACGATTGTATAAAGAAATTGGACAAAGGCCCTACAACAAAAATACTTAAAAAGACGCGAAAACATTACATATAGAAATTAAACCTCTCGTGCCTAGCTGTGTAAAACTTCCAAAGTTTTTTAAGAAAAAAGAATTTTTTTTTAGGAAAAGTTTGAATTTCAACTTGATATCTCCAAGCATTCCTGAGATCATGGCTCTTGACAGATACAGACAGGCAGACATTTATCTTTGGAATAACTCTCAACAAATATACAAGTTAAATCATAGTACCAATGAAGAACTACAAAATGCAAGAATTAAATCAGATCGGCTCTACATACACCCAGTAATAAGAACTAGATAGTTAAAGTGGTGTTCCGTGTAACCGCAGGCCGCCCCGCCTCCACAACTCGTTAGCCTCGTCAATCCCTCAGTCAATTTTCGTAGTGGAATTTTATTTTTGTTATTTTAAATCTACCAGTATGATGGAAATGTAATTTATAATTTACCATTCATGTTAAGATAACATGTTAAGATATTCATTTTAAGGCTGTTGTGGTATGTTGTGGTTCGATTCCTACTCAGACAATGATTTTTTCTCCGATCTGGTAATAAGACAAAGCGCGGCGTTAGATTCCGCCATTGAATGGCGTAGCGTATTGTCTTTATGGGCGATGTGTGAGAAGTACAGGTTTTAATACTACGTTCCCTCTGCCTACTCTGTTATATGGAGGTTACGGCGTCAAGCTAAAAAAAAATTGCTTGTTGATTGCAGTTATTAAACTGTCCTAGTTGTTTGTGTGAAGCACATTTAAAGCTACAAGCACAATCAATCTTTATAACAATTTTAGTACTATAAAGTTTTTTTCAGTTGAAATATACTTTTATTTTTTCCATACTAAGCTATACATAAGGAAAATTGGTGGTCTTTGCTATAAAATGTAAAAAATGTGCGTGCACTTTTTACATACAATTAAAAATATGTATATATTTATATGAGTCCTCATATATTACGACATTTATTAAATACATAAAATAAATAGTAGTTATTCTATTTAACAAAAATATACATATGTTACATATAAATAGCCGTACGCACAAAGGCGTGCGAGATCGATAGCTACACATCCACTATTCTATTAATTAAGATCCGATTTGTAAACTAATTTGACGATATCAGCTGTCTGGGCTCAAATTGAGATACAACGGTTGCTGCGAAATTGCATACGCTAATGTTATTGTCAAATATATGATTAACATCCAGTTAATTATAGATTATTGGAAACAAGTTTGGAAAGTGTAATACATTTTTTTTGTGACTTTTTATATTTACTTGTTTGCTTATGAAGTACTAACGACTCTTAGATTACAAGCCTTATTATACAAAATCTTTACAAAAATTGTTATTGTGACGTATAGACTACATTACTGTAGTTTCATTTAAATCTGTTCAATACAACAAACAAACAAACTGGTACAAATATTTACACAAACTCTCATAAGCTTTCACATTTATTATATTAGTTGTATATATTTTAATTGTTTACATATTCTTCATCTCTTAGTGTTGACGGTGAAAACCTGTTAAAATAAAATCCAATCAAAATCTTTTACGCTTCCGACTTATAGCAGGATAGGGAGTGAGTCTAGTGTTAAGGCACTCTGTTTCCTTTACCCCCCATTGGTCCATTACATCACGATGGCCTGAAACTGTTGATTTATACTTAAACTTATGTCTGAAAATGTGAAATGGATTGTATTACAATAGGATGAAATTTATATACTCTATAGAATTTTTTTTGCAGAATTTTTCTATAGAACATTGCTTTACTTTACACAAAATAAACTATCTCGCAGTGTAAATACTGACTTCGTCTAAAACAAAAGCTAACTTTCCGTATTAGAAAATGAATTTCACATATAACGTATAACTCGATGACCTCTCAGTGCATTGCAACTGAGTGTTCTGAGGCGTGTTTGAGATGGCGTTACGCTGTCACCTGTTCGGTTTGGTTAAGTCATGTACTGTCATAAAGACTCTTGGCGTTAGATTAACTCAACGTTGGCATTTACTACAGGAGAGGAACGCATATAAATTACTATTTTCGACATAAACTTCACAGTTTTTCCGTTATAGAAGTATACCTATAGAGGGAACCTAGTGTTAAGACACTCCGATCTCCACTTACCATCTAATTTTTGAGTCATTGTGTGTTCAATGTATATAGTCCATTATTACCAGAGCGATGAAATGTAAAGAATTCATTTTCCCGAGTAGGAATCGAACTCACAACTGTGACGTTTACTGTTGGCGCTGTACCGCTGTGGCATGACGGCCTTTTGGTTTTTTGGCTCCATGCTTTATATTGTAGGGCAGGTGGGGAATTATAGTGTCAATATCTTTCGTCATTTACCTGTCGCCCAAATTCGAGAAACATAAGTATAACTAAAAATATTTGTAAAGCTCTTGGTTCAAAATATTAAAAACATAATTTTGAACCTATTCCTACAGTAAATGTTTAATCCTACTTTTCAATACTACTTATTTCTTAAATTTTGTTTTTTATTTTTTATTAAAAAAATTTTCTTCATTATTCCAAAAAAAGGCAAGATAAAATCATGAAAATTTTATATATAAAAGAATTTTTCCTTAGTATCCTTTTTAAAATTAAATTGAAGGACGAGCAAAAATTTTATCATCTTATAGTGTAATTTCAAAGTTGCTATATACACTGTAACATTGTACTCACAGTGAAATCCTTAAAGTTTGTTTAAGCAAAGGTTTTTGGACGTGGTTAGTTTGTGTAGGCAAGTAGGTACTCGGTTCGACGTCGGCGTATTTATACAGACGTGTTTGTTAACTTGCTAGTAAATGCAAGTACCTTGTAGACAAAAATTTTAGAATATGAAATTAAAACTATTGATTTGTAATATTAATTAAAGTTGTAATATTTAAAAATGTAGGATAAAAATTTACATAACATTTTTTTTTGTCGAAAATTGGCTCTACCTATACGGGAAAAAGTAGACTAAAGCATAAAAAATATAGATTTTTGGCGATGCGTTGTCTGTCATTCACTCAGTAACGGAAGTTTTCATATTAGACAATTTTTTTATCAGAGTTACACTGTATCCCGCACATATGAGGGAAGGCAGAGGGAACTTGAGAACCTAGTGCTTCATTCCAGTTTCCTACTATCTACCGAATTCTGGAGGCATTGCATGTTGAATGGCGGAATCTAGCGACATCGCTTATCGCTCATTGCTTCGACACCAGAGCAAAAAAAATAAAATATTAAAAATTTCATTGCTTTGAGTGGGAATCGAACCTTTAACTTGTCGCGCTTACATTCACATGGTTGTGACTGACTATTACACTGATAATGTTAATATTTTCATGTACGGAAATAAAATAAATCAATATACTTTTTTTTATACAGTATAATTTGTTTCCGGTAGGTTTGGTAGTGACATGAAGAAATATTTCTATTTTATCTCAAATGAATAGCATGTTTCGTTATTTAGTACGAGTGTTCTTACAAAAGTGTCTACCTTTCTCAAATCAGATCTTAGGGAACCTCAGATTACGCAAAAAGATATATGGTTCAATGATTTTTCTCCATAACTTTACTTCTTATATAATACCAGTGTTTTGTTTTTTTTGTGTTTTGTTTTGTACTATCTATACAAATCAATAAAATCAAAATAGTATTTTTTCTTTGAATCGTCGCGTTACATAGGAATGTCAGTAGTGTCAGTTCTACAGGACTAGTACTATCGGTTCGGAAGGCAGTTCTGCTAAGAAGAGTCGGCAAGAAACTCAACAGTTGCTTTTTTAAAATGTAATTTACGAAAGATGCTAGCTTCACGAGTGGACATTAACATCATTTAACTCCATATAATATTATCGTTGTAGTCTTGGATTGAATAGTAGGTTTTGCTTAATAATATATTTTTTACTTAATTTTTTTCTATAAATTGCAAGTCTAAATTCACTGGTGTAATTATTTTAAACATATGTAAATTATCACATAAATCTTTTAGTAACTTTTTGAAGACGAAATTAGGAGTTAGCTGCAGCTTTGTCCCCTTGATCAAGTGAAAATAACTAATAGTTTTGTATGACACAAACCACATTCAAAGTGCCCGAGGTGTTACATACAATGAAACGTGATAATATTGTCTAATTCATAAATGGGCTATCCCACACAATAAAATTGAATTCCAAGCATCTAAGATTTACAAGTCTAACCAAATAAATTATTCAGCTTTATAAAATTGATATAAATGATGAATTCTTTGCATAACATACGTTTATATCGTAAAAATATATTTAAAAAATATACTATTGAAATATCCCTGGTTTTTCTCAACAGAGCACAGTTGTCTTTCGAGCCTGTGAGTTCCGACAATGACTGACAATACTGACATTTAATATTAATTAATAATTGAAACATACTTGATTACTTTATAAATCAGCTTCACGCTGTTTTTCACACAGCAGGATAGGCAGAGGGAACCTAGTGTTAAGACATTCCGTTTCGCACTTTCTTTCGAATTCTGCGTGTTGAGTGGCAGAACTCAACGCCGCGCTTTGCCTCGACTCCAGGATAAAATGGAAATATAAATTTAAATAAATATTTCATCTCCTCGACTAAGGATCGAACGAACCAGTCGATTTTACAGATTACTATATAATTAAGATTATACCACTTAGATATGGTATAGACCAGCTAAATTAGTTTCAAGTATTTTCTTTCTCCTGTGTCCACAGTCTAAATTCGCTACGCAATTAAAAAAATGAAATTGCTTTATGGTTTACTGAACTGAGTATTGTTACGGTGAGCTCCAACTCCTTTGATATTCAATGAACTGTTTTTATTTGAGTCATTTAATTTTGAAGACAATTTTTTGCCAATAAAATTTTTCAGGCGCAAAAATAATTAAGGGGTGACGAGGATCTTTGATCACACGTTTTAATATTATATTCTCTAATAAAAGTATATAGTAAAATGTATATTATTATTTTATTAAATATGCTCTTTTATACGATTTTTACATATTCAATGGTTGAACTGAAGGCAAAATTTTATTTTACTAGATTAGTTTGTTCACAAAGTACTTAATTCAATATATCAAATGTAAAATCATTATCTATATGAATATTGCTTTCAAATAGTCGCGTAACAACAGCCTGCCGACAGGTATATAATTATTTCCAGCATAGAAAGATGACGAAGGTAGGAAATGATGTCAAGACTCTCCGTTCTCTGTTTTCTACTGGCTACTGTTGCGTATTGAATGGCTAAGCTCAACGTCGTACTTTATTTTGCAGGAAGCGTGGAAATAATAATAAATTATTATTATTGCCAAATTAATTATTATTAATAATTCCTCAAGTGGGAATCGAACCTGTAATAATATTTACAAACGCTGTTTCAATTTACCACGATTGGTTCATAAGCGGTATATAATATAATGACTACATCTTTACACTGAACAAAATAATAATATATTTTAAACTAATACTATAATTTAAACGTATATATTATTAGATTAGTGTTTAAGAATAGTTAAGGTCTTTATTTATATATTGATTAAAGTTCGATGTATAATGTGAGCCTATAAGTAGATTGACTTTGCATATTTAAACTGGTAAAGTGCAGTTTCATGTCGCCGCGGCTCAGAGGCAAAACTTTACCGCCTAAAATACTGTTTATATAACGTATAATATTACCATAAATGCATTTTATTTTTTTAATTATTTTACGTTTTTTGTCTATGCATTTTTTTTAAATTATTTTAGGGTCTTTGTCTATGCCATTTTTTAACACTCATTTTCTTATTCCCGTTAATTACAAGAAAGTAGATAGGCTGACCTAAAATTCGAATATATTGCACCCTCTTTTATACATTTGCAAGTTATTTAACACTAAAGTTTTGCTTAGTATTGAAAAAAAAAAGTTATTTTGTAACTTACCCCCATACCTGCTTGTACGTAATGTAAATTGTGTAATTTTTTAATATATTTTTTTTTCTACCACAAACAAGAATATTTAAATATCGAATCACTAACCAAAACAAAAGTTAAATGAACGTGTCAACTGTACCTAAAGGCATTATGTGAGTATTGATCGCTACATACGTCGGATTCAGCGTCCCTAGATTGACTTTGCATACTTAAGTTCGGCCAAGTGCAGTCTCGTGCCTGCTGCATTCACAATATACGTCGCCTAATCAAATTGCTGGAACGTTTTAGTCTTAGTTTAAAATGAGAATAAATCAATATTTTAAGGTTATGACGTCAATTCAGAGTTCAATTGTAAAAAAAAATCAAAATCAGCTTCACGCTGTATCCCGCAAACAGCAGGGTAGGCAGAGGGAACCTAGTGTTAAGACACTCCGTTTCCCACTTTCTGCCGATTTCTGGAGGCATTGCGTGTTGAGTGGCGGAACTCAACGCCGCGCTCGGCTTCGACACCAGAGCAAAGAAATTAAAATGTAAATTTAAATAATTATTTCATTTCCTCGAGTGGGGATCGAACCCACAACCAGTCGATTTTATGTCGATTCGGAGGCATTGCATGTTGAGTGGCGGAACTCAACGCCGCGCTGGGCCTCGACACCAGAGCGAAGAAATGAAAATATAAATATAAATAAATAATTCATTTCCTCGGGTGGGGATCGAACCCACAACCAGTCGATTTTACAGTCACACTTAGTGCCGCTGAGCCACGATTGGGTTTAATTGTGTGTTTTTAATAAAAACAGTTGCAACTTTCAATATGCAATTTTTCTTTTCTGGTTCTTTTTTAGGGTTCCTTACTTTAAATATGGTGCCTTTCTAGGATCACTTTGTTGTCTTTCAAGATGATTTATGTTAAGATTGCGTAGAGGTATCAAGCTAAATTAAAAATAAATATTCAGATCTACGGTCACAGTAAAAAATGAAAAATAATACGAGTATTTATGCATCATTTTTGCAGCATTTTGTATGAAATTCGCATCGTAATTAAAACCTATAGGGTAATTTTCGTGGATGTATAGTTTTAAAATTTTTCGAAATGAGAACTTCAATTCAAATTAAAGAAATAATATGAAAAGTGAAAAATTATAGGTATTTTTCACTTTTCATTTATTACAAAAAAAAAATCGTTATAAACTAGTAATTACTTACAAATAGATAACTTTATTAGTAGACCTACATTTATGAAATTTTGCAAGAAATGAGAACTTGTATCTACTATAAATATATTTGTATTGCCATTATACTATAGATAAAAAATATTATTAACTTAATTTAATTAATAATTGTAGTTGATTTCAAGCAAAATAAATGCCTACGCCCGTACACGTACAATCCTGAACGTTGATTGGATTTAAGATTATTTCCTAGAAATAAGTTTTATATTTTACAAATTTCACTTAATAAGGCATATTGTTAAAGAAGAAAAAATAGGAATAAGAAGAAATTATTGAATAAGTATTTCATGGATTCTGTTATAGGTGCTGGGAGAGGAACTTACACCAGCAGTGTCTAGGGTCTACGACCCAATTGCTTGTAAGGTGTCTCGACGAGCTCCTTTCCTACTTATCCCTTTTCTTATCATTATAGTTACTTTTCACTTTATTTTATTGTCTTACAAAAAAAACGGCTAAAGCAGAGTTTATTGCTAATTATAGACCTAAATATTTCCCCGAGTGGAAATTAAATTCACAATATAAGGTAAACAATCTAACACTTTTTTTTACACTGCGCCACGCTCGCATATTACTTAATTGACATACATATTTTATCTATTCTATTTTATCGGTCAATCAAATAGTTTCATTTATGCATTTTGCCGTCACAAAACATTTCTCATTTATAAAATTTTATATTTTAACTATAAAATTACAAAAGACGATCCGACTTCCTTATATCAACTTTTTATAGAATTCACGTACGTGAATATCCCCGAAGTTAGAATCGTACCCGCAACCGTCGCGTTTTACAGTCACACGCCTATGTCCCTTTTTATACAAAAAGCTATATCCTGATAAAAAAAAAATCCTATTCCTCACACAAAAAAAAGATAATTCTGAACAAATTGGCACTGTCAACTGAAAGAGTACAAGTACTACTTGCAATATTGTACGATCGCATTAATCAGACCGAAGCGTAATTGACGCGTCTCCAATGGGCTAATAACGATTGCTTCGAACTCAGTTAACGACGAATTAGATCACATGATTGCTTTATACTGTACTAGGTATGATTAAAGTTTGATGACGTGTGGACGAGCTTGTATAGGTCCCTTATGAGAACGTATTGCTCTCCTGTCTGTATTGAGACAGACAACTTTTGTTATTAATTTTTAATATATTTTTCTATGAATAATATTAAAATTTTACTCATTTAGATGTTCTCAAAATAGTATTTTACCCTATTTACTCTAGTCGATGGTTGTACGTTTGAATTAGAGACAAAGAAATAGTTTTTACTATGGTACCTTAGGTACCTTTAGGTATCTTTACTTAAAACCAAATTTGATTTATAAATAAATATGTTTTTATTATTGTACTTTTTTTAAAGGCTATAAACAGGTACACTACTTCATTCATATTTAATGCTATTCTGTGGTGCTTTCGTTTTAGGATAGATTTTTAGAAAGCTATCGACTTTAAATCTGAACTATAATACCCACACGTTATAGGAATTTGGGAATTCTCTTTCTTCTAACATTTCTTTTTAAGTGACGTGCTTATTTGATTATATAGAGGTAATTTGTGTGATTTCAGAAACCAGTACAAGTGTAATGAACCAATAATAAACACATGTTTGTTCTCAATATATATGAATGTTCAAACGAGATATTATTGTTTTTGAAATTACTGATATTATTTATGCCTCACCAAATGATATCAATGAGTATACAGTTTTCAGTAGATCCATGTCAGCAGTACATATACGTAGTTATATTTGTATCGATTAATTGTGAAGTAAACGCTATTTGACATTTCTGTTTGTGGCTATAGGTTATCCAAAAAAATAGAAAAAATGGCACGTTGTCTATGTAAAGCATTACAGATTAAGATTTCATTATCTTAAAATATGTACATGACTTAAACCAGTCGTGGCGCAGGAGCACAAAAGTGTGACTGTAAACGCAACTAGTTGTGGGTTCGATTCTCATTCGAGGAAATGAAATAATTAATATTTTCTTTGGTGTCGAGGCAAAACGCGGCGTTGTCTTACGCCATTCAACGCTTTCTACAGCGAGATATAGTGTGAAGCTGAAAAAAAATGATCATAAGAATCTTTTAATAGGCGTATACATACTCGTATATCAAATAATGCAAAACACAACTGCGTATAGAAAATTTTACAGTGGGATTTTCCGAGGCAAAAATTACATATGATTTGATCGTTGACGTTTCCTACTGTAATATAAAACGACGCGTTACGTGACTCTTGTAGTAAACATGACGCGCGAACAATTCTTGTCTTTTTCGATTCTTTTAGTTTTGTTTTTGGTGGTTTTTTCTATGGATTTATGTTATCCAAGTGCAATATACGGAAATATTGGTTGGTATGACTTTTTGTTTTAAAAACTTTATTGTAATTTAAGTCTTTTAAAATTGCAGCAAATAAGAACGAGTGTGCGCTTTATAGTTATATATTTAAATCTTGCCTAAAAAAGTATAGGCTATAAAATACCGCTTTGATTTTATTTATCGCATTAAATTATCATATTTCAACATTTCAGCGACCCAAGATGACTCGTACCGTAATGTGGAAATCTCATCGCATGCTGTTTATAAAAGAGGTATATTTAATTTTCGATTGAGGCCGTAATTATATAAGGCCGTAATGGCCCGACTCTGAATTAAGCTAATCTAAAAATTATTTTATTTTGAGTTGCGCTCTATGTGCAAGAGACACTGTTTGAATGTAAACGTGATGCTTGTAGATTCGACTCCCATTCGGGGGAATGAATTATTTTTATTTTCCCGCCCTCAGTACAGTATCTCGAAATCAGGCGGAAAGGGTACTATGTGTTTTACCCTACGTTCTTTCCCTCAAGCTTTCTTTATACGATGTAAAATGTGAAGCTATTCCCTTCATAAAAGTGTTATAAGCGATTCTCTTTACAATAACTGAACTAAACACGTTGATATTTACTAGCAATTATAGCTTTAAAAAAAAACATAACATAGTTATATTATTTTTCATAGAAAATTAATTTCCATTTCTGATATAATAAAAGTTACAAATAAAATTTTCTAAAGATTTATGTAACATTATGCACAATTTTAAGAATAATTTATTTTCCAGTTGCGGGCAATCGTAGATACTGTACCAGTAGAAGCTGCCAGGGGTCGTGTAGGGCCATGAATTACAGAGTGGGACAGTGTAATAGGAATGGCGTGTGTGTGTGTTCCCGAAGATACTAATAAAACTTAAACCTATACTAAATAAATACGAATTATTTAGTACGTCAGTAAAAGTTGAAATTGCTGATCAAATTTTTAGAAGTTTAGTAAAATATTTATTAAGGTACTGTTTTGGGTTCCTTTTTGATATTTACACAAGATTTTTGATTGCTTTAGATTGACTACTTTAAAGTATGTAAAATTAAATAACGATATTGTAAATTGAAGCTTTAATGGTGCAGTAGGAAAGTGTCTTACTGGAAGTGAGGTTGTGGTTTCGATGACCGGTCGGGGAAATAATTATTATGCTTAAGTTATTTAAATTTTCCCTGCTCTGGTAGACAAATATATCGGAAATATATCGGAAATAAAATATCGCAAGATGGAAACAGAGTGATTTCTCTACCATCTATCACGCAATGTAGAAATAAGCGAAAAACTGCATTTTTATTTCGATTATTCAGAGCACTTGGATAAGTCCATAAAATACATGTTTTTTTTATTAATATAAACAAAAACATTTTTTATAAATTACAAGTCAATTCAAACGCAGCGTAGTAATTTCAGCTATGATGACATTTCCTCATGATTTTATCAAATATATTCTTATTAAAAAAAACATTGTTTTTTTTCATTACTATAACATTATACACACGTTATTATTAATGATATAAGCAATATATTATGGCAACATTATTTTGCTTCGAGAAAGTAAAGTTAATTAATACTTAGTTCAAATAACTGTATCGTATACCTAATCCCTTGGCACAAATTGACTAACACGGTTTAAGCTCGAGACCCACAAATCGAGCTGTACAGACAATTACATACACGCTTAGACTTTGTTCAACCAATTAATTATTTAGAATATTTTTATTTACGTTTTTACGTTATCTTTGAGGCCAGTCGTGGCGCAGCGGCACGAAGTGTGACTGTAAAACCGTCTGGTTGTGGGTTCGATCCCCACTCGAGGAGATGAAATATTTATTTAAATTTATATTTCCATTTCTTCGCTCTGGTATCGAGGTTAAGCGCGGCGTTGAGTTCTGCCACTCAACACGTAATGCCTCCAAAATTCGGTAGAAAATGGGGAAAGGAGTGTCTTAACACTAGGTTCCCTCTGCCTACCCTGCTGTGTGCGGAATACAGCGTGAAGCTGATATTATCTTTTAATTCAATTAAAAAAGTAAAGATTTGACATCTGACATCTGAATTTCTTGTTTTGCTTGGTAAGAGTGTGTAAGCATACGTTCTTTGGTGCGAATGTTAATTCGACAAGTTATGGATTCGATTTCCTGTTGAGGAAGTGAATGATTATTTTATTTCATTTCCTGGCCCTGGCAAAGGGCGGCGTTGAGATCTGCTACTTAGCACGCAATACTTCCAGAAATCGACGGAATATCTTAATGGAAACGAAGTGTCTCAACACTAGATTACCAAGTTCCTTCTAGCTTGCTATGTTCAATATACAGTGTGAGCTAGAAAAGATAAATCTTCCCTTGAATCGTATTTCAGTAGCAAAATTGTGAGTAAGGATAAATATAAAAAGACACTTACCACTTTGGCTTATAAAAAGTAACTTTGTAAATACAATTTATTAAATACGGTCATTCATTACTATTTACTATACCGTTTAAAGAACTCACGATATTAAATGACGTTTATCTAATGTAGATATTAATTATTTTTCATAAATATTTTGTATTACATTTTAATATCTCTATATCCACATTCAAATTTATTAAATCATATATTTACTTCTCTCGGATATTAACCTGTGCCTTTTTTTAACTCACTTCGGTGCAATATTTTTTTTAAATGTTAGTAAAAAATATGTAGAATAATAACTTTTTATCCAATTATGTGTTATTGTGATAAACTCAGTCATTATTAAAAATATTTTTAATATTACAGTGTTATTAATTTATATGCATTTTTTTATTGATATTATTTCTCTATAACTTACTAAAAATACATATACAAATACTCTGTGATGTTAGTTACAATTTTAGCTGATACTAAATATCAAAACAAGTTTTGGACATTTACAGATTTAAATAAAGCACTCTGTCAAACAAGAAAAAAAACAATAACAATTCAATATTAATTTGTGTTTTAAATATAACATTAAGCGATTTCTAAATAAATAAACATAAAGTAATATCACCTGACACCAAAAAGTTTAGTAGCACCATTATGTCACTAGTAACTCTTAAAAGAAAATAAAATCTAATCCGGCTTCGATTTCAACACAAGAATTACTGAACCTAGCTCCTAAAACCAGTAACATGTCAAAGACAGTGGACTGGAACAAACCTAGTCCATACAATCCTCTTACTGGCCGATATGTCGCTTTTAAAAGAGATTGTGGCCAAGGAAACTTCTATTTTAAAATGGCTCTCTTACTTGATTGAATTTGAGTTAACTAAGCATTTTGTATTATGAAATATATTTATTGCTTTGAATTGTGATGTTTTCTTGTGTCTTCATAAGTAAAGAAGACTTAACGACCTTTTTTTTCTATTAAGGGACCCTCTTATAGTGGGTGATTTACT
Source organism: Heliconius erato demophoon (assembly GCA_018249695.1). Classification (NCBI taxonomy): domain Eukaryota; kingdom Metazoa; phylum Arthropoda; class Insecta; order Lepidoptera; family Nymphalidae; genus Heliconius; species Heliconius erato. The sequence goes on from DWQW01000463.1 coordinate 26,151, forward strand.
GTTTAGTATATTTTTTTAGGTTAAATTTTAAGCGTGAGGCTCGCAGTGGCATAAGCGCCCAAGGATATGGATTCAACTCAAGGAAATAATATATTTTATAGTTTCGTTTCTTCGCTTTGGTTACGAGGCAAAACAACACGCAGTGCCGCCAGAATTCGACGGAAAGTGGGGAACGGAATTGTCTCAATGGGAACTGAGTGTCTTACCACTAGGTTCCCAGGTTCTCTCTATCTATTGTGTTATGTATGCGAAATATAGCCTTAAAAAAATTTAAAACTCAAGTTCAAAACATCATTTTGCGTTCATTCAGATAAATACTAGCGATTTATCGAATGTACTATGTGCCGTATTTGCGGATCTAGTCACCACGTGATTTGCCTTTGTGTCCGTATCCGATACCATGAGGACACAACGCACCTACAAAACATTATTTACGAATTTTATTTACATTACTTTTTAACTGCACTTGATACAATAGAATTTTTTGATAATACTAAAAGTAGAAATTAAAATAACCATTTTGTAACTTAGCTTGTAACATTAATCTGCACTAGTAGGGCTATGTTAAATCTTTCTTTTTTTGTATATATAATAATATTTAATAATAATGTCCATATTTTTTCTGAAATAAAAGCTTATACAGATAAAAAAACTACAATTAACAAAGAAATGTAGTAATTTTTTTTTAACACCCTCCATGAACTAAGGTTAAGTTTTTATATTTACAAATATATTTTTAGAATCTACATCAAGTTGTTTTCTACCTAACCTATTAAAGTTTCAAAGAATAATAAACAACCAAGAGGAAAAAACTTACACAAAGTAGAATTTTTAAGTTTTGCAAAAGCTAAGGAACTAGCTTACCACAAAATAGTTGAGTTCTATCAATAAATAATTAAATTTTAATGTTTTCGAAAGCTTTTCTGAGTGAAAAGCTGTTGGAATTTTACATACACATTTATATATTTTACGTAAAATAATTTTAAATAATTGCTGCTGGTGTATGTTTAACACTAAGAGAATTGTATGATGTTTAGGCGCAAGCGCCCGAAAGTTAATACGACAGGTCGCGGGTTCGATTTTCACTCGAGGAAATGAAATTTTTATATTATCATTTCCTCATTCTGGTAATGAGGCAAAGCATAACGCGTCGAGAATCAGGCGGGATGGAAGTTTCTTAATGGGAACGAAGTATCTTACTATGTTACCGGGATACAGCGTAAAGTTAAAATTGATATCCCAAAAAAAGATATTCTAAGTATTAATCGGAAATATACCGAAATAATTGGTTTAAACAATTTTGATACTTTGAAGTATGGTAGAAGCATTGTGAGGCGTAAAATACAACATACATACATTGTTGGTGTGTTATAAAGTGACCTCATAAAAGGATAAGTAGTCTTTTTCCTTTCGAGCAAACTAATAAAATACATAGAAATTCACTTTAACTTTGAAATAAATATTGTATTACGCTTCTATTTTCAGATACAGTGTAAATAAGATTAGGATTTATTACCGAACAGACTACACTTTCTTCCTACAAATGTTTATATTGAAATAACCGGTAAGTATTAGAAACATTTTATTTTAATTCCGTGTACTGTTTTGTTTAGGAAAAAATATAAATTATGGTAAATACTTAAATATTTTTTATAATGATAGTATATTAGTAATTTAGTAGGTAAATGGTTTTATTACGAAATAACTCTATTATAAAAAGAGAAATATAATACTATACTAAATATATATTTTTTTATATGCTTGTTACAACTTATTTTTATTGTTAGCATCTCTGTATGGAGATTTTTACAAATTTCCGCTACACAAAGATAATTACTTATAATTATCATTGGGCATGAGAATGCTATTTTTTAAATATTTTTAACATTTTTAAAGTGTCATTCCAGTCTTAAGAAAGAAAAATACTTCCTATTAAGTATTGTTAAAATCCCGCTACCTTTAAATTTTTATATATTTTATAAAAACTTTAAAAATAAAAACTTAAAAAAAAACACCTTTAGCATCGTTTAGCCTTAGGTTTAGAAGCATTACTTAGTGTTTTCTCAAATGTTTTCTTCCTGTGTCTGAATGACGTTTATACTTATATTTTTTTAAGTAAAGTAAATATAACGTCGAAGTAAACGAGGCCAGTCGTGGTGCAGGGGCACAAAGTGTGACTGTAAAATCGACTGGTTGTGGGTTCGATCCCAATCGAGGAAATGAAATGTATATTTACATTTATATTTTCATTTCTTCGTTCTGGTGTCGGTGCGAAGCGTGGTGTTGAAATCCGCCACTCAACACGCCATGCCTCCAGAACTCAGAGGAAAGTGGGGAATGGAGTGTCTTAACACTAGGTTCCCTCTGCCTACCCTGCTGTGCGCGGGATACAGCGTGAAGCTGATTCCCTGATAATCAAAAGTGCTTTAGAAGGGTCAAATAAAAATCGTAAATATTTAGTAATAGATATATTTATTAAAATTAAGAACAAAAACAAATCAAATGGCAAGTTCCTTTTTTATAAAACATGACTTTTGTACATATATCCATGCATTCTTTGTTGTTCTTACAGAAGAAACTTCCTCCTACTATACGACGCTTTGTTATTTTATGATTCGGCTCTCTTTCATTTTCAAGTTGATTCAATATATTTTCATCTAGAACAAAAAAAATAGTAGTATAACAAAAATCTTTTATATTTACGCTACTATGAAATAAACAAAAACATTAAAGTATCTTTGTATATTTTGTAGTTTTATCAGAATAGTAACTCATTAAACGGTTTCCTATGATTTACAGAGAAATCCCCTAGTGTTTTTTGTAATATTTTTAATAAGATTTCGCGTTTTTTTAGGCCACGTTAAACGTTCTATTCTATAACATAAGTGTAAGTGAAAGTGTAATAAGTGAAAATATCATTAATATACAAGCGAATAAAAATCGGTCATGTCCAAGTTGGATTCGTCGAACGAGGCTTCCGTACTAATTTTAGGATTGCAGGTCAACGAGAAATATTACTTATAGAAATAAAATTGACAAACTTAATTTTGCGATCACATGCACTTATTTTATTGGAATTGAACTAATATATAAGTTTTTAATTATTTCTTTTCTAAGAAATACCTATAAATTTTCACTTTTCAGATTTTTTCCTTTATTTGTATAGTAAATTTCCACCTTGCCAAATTTCAGAAGTACTCAATAAGTTTGGACCTATTTCCAGGGGACGTATCCTATAAAACAATTCTTTACCCTAAGCCTAAGGTACTTCCCCTGGACTTTCAGTTAATTTGCGACGAATTTCATACAAAATACAGCAAAAACGGTGCATAAATGTTTGTATCTTTTGATTGCGTTGACTTATAGAAGCTTGATTTATTCTGTACTTCAGGGTATAGACTTAAATATTGAATATTCATTTTGGATTGATAACTCATCATGATCTCGATATAAACGGTCTTGATAGATGGACAAAAAAGGGTTTCATTTTTACTTTTGATGTACGGAACTCTAACAAATTTAAAAACAATAATATCGTACTCACCCTGTAAAGCCTGAATGTTACATGCCAATAAATATATTATTGTAAAGAGAACTACGTAGAACTTCATGTCTGTAGTAGGTATACAAAGTACTGAACTGATTATACAGGGAATCCCTTTTATATGAGCAATATGAGTAGATCTAATGAAATCGGAATTGCATCAAATGTAAATATTGCGTATGTACATAACTTTTCCAACGTCCACTTTACGTTTGTGATAAAGGATAAATACTTTTATTATCATTTCTTATAAATAATTTCTCAATAAATATTTGTTTTTAAAAGAATTTATTGTTATTCACCCGATTTTTACGTTAAGGTAACCTTAAACTATTTTTTCGTATATCTATATATAACCTAAACTATGTATTCGTATATCCTTCGGTATGTTGCTTAAATGCTGGATTGATTTTTTTAGCTTTACCTTGCATACCGTATCTTATCTTAAGGCACTCCGTTTCTTTTTTCTGCTAATTAAAGACACTGGCTGTTCAATTGCATTCCTTATCTAATCTTCTCTATTAGAGTGGAGAAATTAAAATAACAAATATACCCGAGTAGGTATCGAACCTAAAACCACACACAGACAGTTACAACGCTACTACACTACACTATATGTGTCACTTATTCATATAACAGAATTAAAATAAAATTTATAAGTTCGTATTATTTTTTTTTCTATAGTGTACAAATATACAAATATCTGCATATACAGTATACATACGTATCTTTATTTAAAAGGTCTTTTATTTTCATGATTATCATATACGTATGAAACTATGTCACTAGTAATTATAAAGGAAAACATCAATTATATTCATTTTCCTTTTAACGCCCATTTAAGAGTACCTTCTTACTAATTGCCATTTCCAGGAAAAAAATAAAAAGTAGAAATTTGCTTGAATTGTAAGTTTCAAGGATGCTTAAGAAGCAGGCCCATAATGAAAGACGGGGATGTTGAATATATAGGGCACGGGGAAACATCATTCCTTTAAAACTTTAAATTATTATTTTTAATATAAAATAGTAATTTAAAGAGGCCAGTCGTGGCGCAGCGGCACAAGGTGTGACTGCAAAACCGACTGGTTGTGGGTTCGATCCCCACTCGAGGAGATGAAATATTTACTTAAATTTATATTTCCATTTCTTCGCTCTGGTGACGAGGTTAAACGCGGCGTTGAGTTCTGCCACTCAACACGCAATGCCTCCAGAATTCGGCAGAAAGTGGAGAACGGAGTGTCTTAACACTAGGTTCCCTCTGCCTACCCTGCTGTGTGTGGGATACAGCGTGAAGCTAATTTAATTTAATATAAAATAATATTTTTTTGGCCTTTACGCAACTTCATATATTTGGAAGTTTTTGAAGTAGCTTGTGGTTTGGCACATAGTTATACAAAAATAATTTCCACTGCCCATATTTAAACCAGATAAAATCGTTGACAGAATAAAATTTTATGAATTATATATTATCGTAAATGATTACGTGAATGTAGCATTTTTAATACAATTATTTTTTATCCTATAGAATGTTAGTAATGTTAAAATACAGATAGAACTTTGTGACCTAACAAAAAAAATACAATACTGACTATATAGAATGTACACTGTATACTTAATTTCAAACAATTATTTTAGTAAATATAACATTTAAATCTTAACGTATATTGAGGCATTGTAAGAATAAAAAAGAAAAAATTTTTTTTTTAAATTTTGAGATTAAGGAGTAGGATATATAAGGGAAAAAATATTTTCTAAAAATAGAGAGATTTTTTGTTAGTATCCTACTAATAAGCATTGAGTGTAAAATGTATTACATATATTTCACCAATCACATATTATAAAATAAATCAACCTAACATCAATAATTAATAACATCCACTTAAATGTTTCTTCGTCTGACGCGAAACTCTTCATGTCGATGAAACTTCTAAACATCCATCACTCTATTTGACGTAAGATGTAATTAAAGAGCATTCGTAGAATTCGTATCCGAAGGAAATCGATAAGCTCAAGGACATACTGAACGCCTTAGTTATAATATTTATCATAACTTCAAATTGATATTGATATATTATTTTGAGGTCAGTCGTGGCGCAGGGGCACCAGCGTGTGCAGACTATAAACGCGACAGGTGGTCAGTTCAATTCCCATTGGACGAAATAAAATATTTTGATTTCTTCACACTAGTGTAGAGGCAAAGCGCGGCGTCGAGTTTCGGTACTTAACACGCAATGTCTCTAGAAAGTGAGGAGCGGAGTGTCTTAACACTAAACTCCCTTTGCATATCCTGCCATATGCGGAATACAGCGTGAAGATTAAAAAAATGGGCTGTAAATAACTGCTGTTATGACTCAATCAGTATATGTATAGGTAACACTAGGTATTGTGGGTTTGAATCGCGCTTGAGGGAAAAGTATATATAATATATTCTAAATATATTACTTTTATATCTTGTTTCACTAGTTGGGTTAAACAAAGCTTAGCCATTTGACATATAAAATTCCTGTTTCGGTAGTTAAAAGTGATTTTTAAGTTATTTATACATAATGCGAAAGAGAAAATGATAAGGATAAAGCTTACTAAAAATATAATATTATGAATGTGTGCTCTACATAGTTTAAGGTCTGAATTATAAAAGCTCGTGCTGACGTCGTGTATACGTGCTTTATCTTCTTGTTTATATATGCTTGCTTCGTTTAAGCTTTGAATATTTCCTAGATCCATCCGTTTTCTTTTTAGGATATTACTTGGGTAACTACATGTGCGTTATAGGTATTCCGAAAGAGGCGCGGGTTCAAATCGCGCTACGTTAAAATTTTTATACGGGAACGGAGTGTCTTACACTAGGTTCCCTCTGCCTACCCTGCTGTGTGCAGGATACAGCGTGAAGCTGATTTGATTTAATTTGATTTGAATGTAAACATGTTTTTAAACGTGTCCAACAAAACTAAACTGCAATGGTGCTAATACTGTTTAAATATTATTTAAAAAATAAACACTTATTAACATAGTTTTAATGCCGTCGTGTGGCAGCGGGTCAGCTTGATCCTCACTAGGGGGAAGGATAATATTTAATTTATTTTTATTTCGTTGGTGAGATCCACCACCCTCGAAACCGTTCGAAATCTTTCAAAATCAAGATTTTACTTATAAAGTCTCAAAAATTGTATGGTAAGTGGGACATCGAGTGTCTTAGTCCTCTGCCTACCCTGGTACGAGAGAAAACACGTGAAACTGCTCCATTTAGCTATGTCCTTTTCAATCTAAAAGTGCTACACACAAATACTCACATATACTCATATATATATAAATACATAAGTGAACAAAATATAAAGAAGCATAGTGAAATATCCACTTGCCTGCATATCAAATCATTTCACGCGAGCGCGCCGCACACCCCACTGGCTCTACAGATAATAAACCGTTATAAATTTATCAAAATATGTTTCTGGATAAAATACTGTGCTATGAAAAATTCTTTCTTGTTAGTTGGCAACCATTTGTTTATACTAACAAGATAACTTATATATAATACCGTACTCGTACGTTGAACCAGTGTTGTTAAATTGCTTTTTCTAAAGTATACTGTTGTTGTTCTTTAATTAAGTATTAGAAACGTTGGTTCTTTTGTGGTATCGTTTCGAATTTTAAGGGTGAACTGATGTTTATATTTTACTCTTACCTAAGAGTAAAATATAAACATCACTTATATTTGAGTTTTGTAATATCAATAAATATTATGTTTGAATGAGGCTGCAGTAGCGGCCAAACGTTTGACTGTAAACGCCCGCTGCGTTTACAGTCAAATGTTTGTGGGTTTGATTCTCACTCGGCGAAATTCATTATTTTCCCTCTGATAGGTTGGCAAATCTTGGCTTGTTGACTTCCGCCATTCAACAGGTAATGTCTCGAAAATTGGGCGAAAAGTGGATATAATCTAAGTTCCCTCTGCCTACTCTGCTATATGCGGGATACAGAAACTACTAAGCATATGTTTTGTCGAAGCATATTTTGATTAAAAAGAATTTTATAATATACCAAGTAATATTTGTATAAAACATATATGTCAACTATAATTGTATAAAAATTATATATAAGTTGTAAAAAAATATATATTTACGCTATAAGTTACATTTTAAATGTTACAATGTTGTAAGTTGAAGTACGATCAATTCAAAGAGATTTTATATGTCTATATTCTAAAATATCACGTTAAACGTATCCACGAGAACTCTACAAAAGAACTTACACTTGCTTTAAGTCAAACAGAATCTCGTTTCAAAAGATTGACATTGAAAGCCCGAGTTGATGTGAAACCGCAGTACAAGCGCGACGTAGAATAGAATATTCAGAGAAAACAGCCAACGTCACAAAATGCATTTAACATACGGCTATAGCAGTGAAATGATGGAGTCATCATTTGCATAATATATTCGCTTTTATGAACCATATTTGAACATGAAAAATTCTCATAGAATTTAGAAATGGGGAAAGTTTTTATGTATATATAATATGTCTGTATTACAAACTTTGTCCGTTTGGGTATATATGTTCATGTTTTCGCTCAAATTATATCTTTAATATGTTTCATTTTTTCATATTAGTAGTTTAAATATTACCTTCACATTTCATATTTATACTTTTATTTTTAGACGCTTATAATATACCAGTAGTGTTATCCTATAAGGAAGAAAATAGGATCCATATAACCAAAACAAAATCTAATAATAATATTAATAACTAATAAAAGTAATTTACTTATTTATAAGATATTTTTTTTAATGTTAGTAATATTTAAATAACACTACTAACTTTTATAAAAAGAGTGATATGTGAAATAAAAGGCTTATTATTATTATTATACTAGTCAATGTCTGAAACTACGTTTCCGTGAATGATTGTGAATGCAAAGTTTTTACTTAAAAACATCCATTTTATTTTTCCTATTAGAGTTTCCACATACTCACTAAGGAACGTTTATAAATTTCTTTTACTTTCTTCTCAGTAGTTTTAACTGTGTGTGTGAGTTGCTTGTCATTAATTCAGCACAGTTCACGAGGTTTCAGCTGAACTTTGCATCTATGTGAGTGATCACATCATTAAAAAAAATCAAATTCTACAGTCTTCGTCTAATATGTCATTTATGTTAATAAAAAATCGTTCCGTTATATCATCAAGAAAAGCGTAGTGACCACGAAACCTCCTTAACTGCGTGGTCACATACATTTCTCTATTCTTGTACAGTGATGGTACCAGCATGGAAAATTGTGTTGCAGATACTAATCCTTATTTGAGAATTGGTTTACATTTAAACATATATTTTAATATAATATAATTTAAAATATGTTCAATTTTTGATCTAGTAGTAAAGACAAAGTAGTGAAGTAAACTGACATAAAATGAATGAGCAAGTAGAGAACTTACTCTCAGCGTACTTCGCAGGATATCCACTACGTACGAAGACAAAATGAAGATTTATATAATATTTTTAAACACGTTTTTGAAAGTGTTATTCCACACCTACCGAACAAAAAATACTTTTTTAGAAAACGTATAAAAATTTAAACATAGCGGGACTCGAACCCGCGCCTCCTGGAAACTGGTCGGTTTCCAGGAGGCGCGGGTTCGAGTTCCGTTACGTTCAAATTTTATACGTTTTCTAAATAAGTATTTATATAACATTTTTCTAATTAGTAAGATATAGTCAAATGTAAGGGTACTGAAACATCGCATCAAATTTTAAGCATCCATAGCTTTTTATGACTCAGTCAGGCAAATCAAATAAATTTCTGTTTATTGGTACATATTGTAAACAATGCTGAGCGTCCCTAAATAGCACTAAAGAGGAATTTATGAAAGTTAGTATCAGATGGAATATCGCGTTACATCGAAAAGGAGGCGTAAAATTATTTTTTACTACCCTCGTCGAATAAAGTTGAAAATCATATAAATGTACAAGTAGATACTTACAAGTGTGTGGTGTTTTTGTGTTTAAACCGCTATTCTGAGCTGGTATTCCGTGTAGTGGCGCATTATGGCACCTGTAGATGCCTTGTTATATGAAAAAATCAGCCATTCCCATTTCAAATTGCCGTTTCTCGGCGAAGACGCGGATGGGGAGAAGTTCAATGGCAGGTGCTAAGAATGTATGTTACATAACGACAAACTTTTTCTATACAAATGTGGGACCGAAGACGTTTTTTATTAAAGTTTGTCGCAATACTGTATAAAAGGCTATTACAGTTCCGGCTGGAGCTTACCCATGTTTTGTTTATCGGACTAGTAACAAATTATAAGTTGTTATGGGTCTTATAATAAAATTGTTTTTGTGCGACTGTAAACGCGACGGTTGTGAGTTCGAACCCCACTCGAGGAAATTAAATATTTAATATTTCCTGGTACTGAGATAAAGCATTTTATAAAATAGATGTAGAAAACACTGTTAGATAAATATCTTGCAATATTAGTTTTGTGTGTATTTATTTACTTGTAATTTAATCCGTTTTACAAGGGGGTGTGAGTTCTAATCACTGCTTGAGCAACGTACAATGTGCTTTTTCTGTTGTTATCGTACATAAAACTGTAAAAAACTAGGACAAGATGAGGTACCCACCATTTAGACTGAAGAAATATTTTTACTAGGTGAGATTAAAGTTCATTCTCAATAATTTCTTCTATCAGATACGCTCCAAGTGTGCCCCGATGGTATCACAAAACTGTAATAATAACATAAAAGCAAACTATTTCGAAAACGAAATATCTAAAATATAACTTCTCCATAAAAAATAACAGAAATTTATAATTTATTAGCAGTTAATCATTGATAGTAGCTGCTGATAAGAGTAATCTCTGTAAGTGAAAGTTCCCGTGTGGGCACAACCTTACGACGACAACAGGTGTTACGCGATAATGACTAAACAGCTCTTGCATTTGTAATGAAGCTGAGTGGGGCACGATGAAGGGTGTGTGACGTCACAACGCGAACATAGATCACTGGATCCGAAGATATACTTGTAAAATCATCTAATACTGTAGATTTTGAGTAAAAAACACAACCGAAACTTCAAAGATTTAAAAGCTTCATTTTTGAATTAATTTGAATATTTTCAACCCCTTTCTTGTTAAGCGCTTTACTAATAATAAGAGTCTTTTAACATTGTCTTGTCTTTAGAAAAAATAACAATTGAGCTTCATCAAATGAAAAATAAATAAAACTTCTTCACGCTGTGCCCTGCATATAGCAGGGTAGAAAGAGGGTACCTAGTGTTAAGACACTTCGTTCCCCACTTTCTGACGAATTTTTCGAGGAGAATTTTTCCCTTTATGCCAGAGGGAAGAAATTAAGATAATAAATAATAATTAAATCACCCGAATGGGATCGAACCCACAACCGTCGAGATACAGTCACATCCTTGTGCCCCTGCGCCACGAGGGCTATATTTCATTTTAATACTTAATAAAATTTAATACGGTAGAGCTTTCTTACAATGAGAAATAATATACGATCCAGTAAATTATGGCTCTGGTTATTATGCGCGCGGAGAGAATGTAATAAGACTCGTGTTGATGTATAAGGAATTAATCCTGTGAGACTCGACCAAGTAAATTGCGAGAAAAAATAGGTTTGTTTTTAATTTAATAAAATATTTAGTAAATATTAAAAATAATAATAAGCTAAGTAATACACTGCTAACTGTACAGATATTGTATTTAGATTAAACTTTTATATTTTAAAAGTAATGAATTAAATGATATCTGCTTTGCTTTTGCGGCATCTAATATTTTCGTTTTTCTATATTTTACTATTTGTGAATAGTCTATACACGTTCTCAGAATAACAATTTGTAATAGATATATCATATATATTTTAATAATGTAATCATTTTAAATTCTGTGGTTCTGTTGGTTTCTTTTCCGATCTTGTTTTAATTGATTCAGTAAGCACATTCGTCTTATTATTATTGAATTTTATTGAATATTTTTTTATTGAATTTTCACGCGATATTCTGCACATAGCAAGGTAGAAAGAAGGAACCTGGGAACCTTATTTTTCCCCACGAAACGTGCGAAATTTTAAAAAAAGTTTACTATACTTTAGCATACATAACACAAATTGACATTGAAAGCAAAGTTATAAAAAATTCTAATAGAGGCTCCTATATGCGTATATCATATTCATACTCATTCTCATAACGGTAACACGCGACGAGAGGAAAAAAATTGCACCATTATATAAGACGACAACTTTTTCCATTTGCCCTAATCGCCTCCCTACGACACTACCGCAAACAGTCCCCGCGGTATAGGCGGTATGGCCCCTCTTTGAACGAACTATCTGTTTGAATCATATAACTTCGATTCTGAGTAAGTCTATATTGGTCTTGTAGGTTTTATATGATGTCAGTTTTTATGTTTATATTTATTATGTGTGGAATATTGTAGAGAACAGAGTGATTTTTCACTAGTCTGAGGCCAGTCGTGGCGCAGCGGCACGAAGTGTGACTGTAAAACCGACTGGTTGTGGGTTCGATCCCCACTCGAGGAGATGAAATATTTATTTAAATTTATATTTCCATTTTTTGGTTTGGTGTCGAGGCTAAGCGCGGCGTTGAGTTCTGTCACTCAACACGCAATGCCTCCAGAATTCGGCAGAAAGTGGGGACCGGAGTGTCTTAACACTAGGTTCGCTCTGCCTACCCTGCTGTGTGCGGGATTTTTTTTTTCTAACTCCGTTTAACCATATTAGGATGAATATAGTACCTGAAATAATGAATTGTTAAAGAGAATCTGAATGTGACTTTTAGTAAGCAAATTAACTAGATTAATTATATTCATAAATTGAGGCCAGTCGCGGTGCAGTGGCACGAAGTGTGACTGTAAAACCGACTGGTTGTGGGTTCGATCCCCACTCGAGGAGATAAAATATTTATTTAAATTTGTATTTCCATTTCTTCGCTCTCTTGTCTAGGTTAAGTTTAACACTAGGTTCCCTCTGCCTACCCTGTGTGCCTATGTTGGGATACAGCGTGAAGCTAATTATAAATTGAATTTAGTGTTAGAATAATTTATAGTAATTAATATATTAAGTTTTTAGAGATATTGGTCAAATTTAAAATCTAACAAAAGACAATGGGAATCTGTGAAAATTTTTCCTTTAATATAATAAGCAAAAACTGTGGAAGGTTTTTCAGAGCTCAAAATAATAATATCTCGAATGACATCTAAAGCAATATGTAGAGGTGTATAGCATAAATGTAATATGAAAGAGGCTAGGGCGATAGGAACGCTATTCTTATCTTGACGAGTCCCACGAGTAGGCAGTTTCGTTAGTAGGTACTGTGAGTTGTAATATTGAATAGTTTTTTCTAATATGTTAAAAAATTAAACGTAATAGGTAATAATGTTTTTATTTAACAATAGAAGAATTTATTGAGGCCGTCGTGGCTCAGGGGTACAAGTGTGCGATCGTTCAGTTGTGAGTTCTATTCCCACTCGAGGAATTGAAATACATATTTAATATTTTCATTTCCTCGCTCTGGTAACGAAGCAAAGCGCGGCGTTAAGTCGCCACTCAACATGCAATGCCTCTAAAATCGGTGGAAAATGGAGATAGCGAAGTGTCTTAACACTAAGCTCTTTCTAACGTCCTAAAGATAAAAGATTGTCAAAAGAATTGCTATGGTATGTTTATAGGTACATAAATAATAAAGATAATTCGACAAATTTTTGGACATAAGCTTCTCGTAGTATAAAAATAAAGCAGAAACGTGTAAACACATAAGTTACTTATATTAGTAATTCTTAGAGACTTTTCGACTAGACACATATTTAATATTAACGTCTCTCAGACACTTTTACAGCGTGTGCTATAGAATTTTTAAGTAAATTAAATTACCGAGTGCGGAACGTGCGTCTTTTACCAAGAGTTTTTCCGATAGAACTTTATTTATGAGTCAGCAGGAAATATGTTTTCTTTCGTGATTTTATCATATATTAGCTGTGTTATGAATGTTATTTGAGTTATGTAAACTTTACACTTGATTGTGTTTGTTTACGTCTATATAAATGCTATATCACATAGCATAGAAATCAGAAACAGAGATAACTTAGTGTCAAAACACTCCGTTCTCCACATTTCGTCTAATTTAATAATATTGTGAATTCTGTGGTCACAATATCGTATAGCATCGTATCGTAATCTGTATAATGCTTGCATGTCTAACAAATTACAACCACACGAGATTTTATTAAGAAGTTGTTTAGCAGTTTAAATAATTTTAAACAAAAATTTCATTTTAATTTAGTACAATAATGTGAATATTGATATTAAATCTATTGTAGGAAGTATTTTTCCACAGAGGCAACTTGCGAGCAGGCCTCGAGAGTTATGGGGTAATCTGTGATATACGGCGGTTAAGCCATAAGATATTGCACTAGTGCTGTTATTAAATCTAAAAGGAACTTGTCAATAAAACTTTACGGATAATAAAGAGTAGATGATAAATAAATTACGTATCAGTTGTACGTATATTTACATAGTATGAAACAAAAAAAAATTAGCTTCAGCATGCAGGGTAGCAGAGTAGGCAAGGGAGTCTAGTGTTAAGACTTACCATTCCTCACTTTCCGCCGAATTTTTGAGACAATGCGTGTTGAGAGGCGGTACTCAACGCCGCGCTTTGCCTTAGTACCATGGAGAAGATATGAAATTATAAATAAATATTAATTTAATCACCAGAGTCGAAATTGAACCCACAGCCGTCGTGTTTACAGTCACATGTTTATGCTGCTGTGTAACGACGATTTCAACGGATTTTAATAATAGATAGATAGTAAGAGTAAGATTATTTGTTTTATAAATTCATAATATTAGAGTATACCAAGCGAGTAACCCCGTAATACTAATTTTTAACTAATTCTTCATAATACATTGAGATTTTTTACTTAACTTAACTTAGCTGCATGCTTTAGATTTTTTGCTGGTGCTTTTAATACACTTTTTACTGATGCCTTTAATACATTTTATTGTGAGCTCAAAAATATTTATGTGAAATCTACGCTCAAACTTTTTTTCATTGTTTATACTAGAAGAATTCCAATAAGATAAGCGTGCCATATTTTAAAGTGTCGAGAAATTTTCTACTCAATTTCAGGATTTCTCTCCCTTAAAAGGTATTAGATAAATTTATTATTATATCTTGTTTCTTCTTATCTTTTTAGTGCATATCTTATGTATTCTTATCTTATTAACGCAGTGTCTTAAGTTAATGTTAATGTCCAATTTTTGCCTTAATTAGAGATATTGCGTGTTGATTGGCGAAACTCAACGCCGCACTGTGTCCACTTATATAATGAAAATATTTTTTTCATTTCATTGAGTTTTCAATCAGATGCTGTATACTGTGGAAAGAAAGGTAACGCAGTGATATATTACTTTGTTCATTAATAGAACAAGGGATGTAGAGCGGGTAAATATAAGCCATATTTATGTAAATGTATTAATTTTACATCAACATTTCTTAAATGTATTAAATGAAAATTAAATGTTTATACAAACTTTTTATGCATAAATATTATGGCTTTTTCAGGTATATAATTTTATTAAAAGTGTTAACGTATTTTTATTTTATTTTGATGCACAATTTTTTCGCACTTTACGAATTTCAAATAATATGACAAATATGAACTAAAATGATTTTAAAGCTACTTAAATGAATTTAAAATAAAAATAAAAAAAATAAAATGTAAATATTAGTAAAATAATCTGTAACAAATATTATTTCATTATGCCAAAATATATATTGCCAAAAATTACTCAGTACAGGCAGTGCATAAAGAAAACATTGTATATCAGCCGAAAGAAAACGAAAATAAAAAAAAAAATAACATAACAATCTATTGTTTAATAATGTAAAGTAATAAACCTTTATTAGCGTAAGATATATAAAAAGTTTGCAAGATCTTTGTTTACTATTAAAGGCGTACTTCACAACTTCGTCCATTTCAGTGGCTTAAGTTGAAGTAACAAAAGATATTTTCAAGCGTTAATCGTTCTCGGAGTAAATATAGCGAGTAAAAACTTCACCTAATACTTTCAAGTTCTCTCCGGTACTTCGCTGGTACTGGAAATTTATTTTTTACTACTTAATAATGGTTTGGTTGACTCGCTTGGTTTAAACGTCTGGTAATCTGATTCTGTATAGTTTAATTTGTTTGATAGAAAGTTTTCCTGTTCGCTTAGTAGAAATTTTGCATGTTTTTTTTACAATCAACCAATTAATAGTATACAGGGTAGAAGTGTCAGCGCTCTTTTTACGGGACCAGTATATTGACGTTAGTAAGAACGTAGTGAAGAAGAGATCTGTTTGTTGTGACTGTAAAGTCAAAAATCCCTGACGCTCTCAAACATGCACTCACACTAAATCGGAGGTGGGCTAGCCTCATCTCAAGATACACAGATAAAAGATGGACCATATAGACCACACGATGTAAAGGCCCAAGCTTAAAAAAGAACATTAGTACACCGAAGAGAAGGTGGACTGATGACTGAAGATAGCTGGGAAAGACTGGCTAAAACTAAGTAAGGACAGAGAATCATGGAGAAGATTTGAGGAGGCCTTTACCCAAAATGAGTCTATGTTTTAGAAACTCACTAACCACTACTAACATTACTAAAAATACTACTAACAATAATATAAGTAATCTTTTTTAAATGAGGCGCGTGCGATGTTGTCGCTTTGATAGGTTTGTGTCTGTGTGCGTCATTCTTAACAAATGGTGTTTTATTTTACTACGATTAACAACGAAAAAAACACGTTTTCATTATTGGCAATTTTTTTTTTGCATGCTTACTGTTTCATATGTAATATGTATTTCTTATATAATATTTTTTTTAGCTTTCCACATTCATACATTCAGAATATATTATATAAATAAATAGCCATTAGCAAGACCATAATGTAATGTTAAAAGTTTTCTTTAAAAAAAACATTTTATGTTACAAATATAAAAAAAACTATAAAAACAAAACTTAGAACTAGCTCTAAACTAGCTTTAGGTCGTATAGTAAAAATAAAGTCTAAATAATCCAGAGCGCTGCTTAAACTAAACCCGTTGAAGACGGGACGTAAATCCCAATAGGCGTTTCTCGATACTGTAATATACATTGCAGTGACGAGGTCTCTCGTAAAATTCTAAAACGGTGCACTACGTCGAGTTTATTTGATAGCTAAGAAATGTCGCTTAGCTTTTGCACGGAGCCTTGCAATTTTATCTCCATATATATTATTATATTTCTTAGAGAACAAAAATGTATCTCTTGAGGCAAAAAGCGGATTTTCTAATTGAATTGTAGCGTTTCTCTGGATTTTGTAAGTGTGAGAAGTTTACGGATTTATGGATAGTATAGATTTTTATTGCGTTTATACGTTAAAATAAAATAAATCAATCGGGTTCACGCTTTATCCTGCACACATCAGGGTAGGCAGAGGGAACCTAGTGTTAACACACTCCGTTCCCCATTTATACTTTATTCTGCACTTTTGTGTAATTATTTTCTATCCGCCTAGCAATTAATTATGTATAATATATTTCACACTTATGAAAATTATACAAACTTATACTCGTAAATTTAAATATCGTATTGGGCGAATAAAAGTTATTTATATTTTATTTACTAACAATTTTATTCCACAAGAATTATTACATACACAATTTTGTAAATTAATTAATATTTAAAAGTTAATTAAAGCTATAATATTGACGACTTAGCTTAAAACTAAAGGTGATATTTTTTGTTTACAAGTTAGAGCAGACGCATACTCTGTTGATGTTGCAGCGTCCGAACCTGAACCCGAGCGCGTTGCACACGTTGCGGCACATGGCGGCCGTGCACACCAGGTTGTTGCGCGGAGGCCTCATAAATGCCTCTTCTGGGCTAAGTATCACTGGGGCATTGTCTGGATTTTGGATGAATAATATATCTGTAACAAAAATAATAATTAGTGGATTAACAAAACATAATAGATTTTTTTTGGTAGCTTTTAGTAAACTAAAACTGCGGCGTTGAGTTCCGCCATTCGACACGCCATGCCTCCAATATTCGGCGGAAAGTGGGGAACGGAGTGTCTTAACACTAGGTTCCCTCTGCCTGCCTGCCTGCCTGCTGTGAGAAGGTGATTTTTTTTAGTAAACTAAAATTCATTGCATGTCAACGTGCTTATTTGCACATTTATACATATGCTAAACGCTACTTTTAATGGTTTCATGAAGTCATAAAATTTTGTAATTTTATAAATATATTATAGTACAATTTAAGAAATTTCGTTGTTCTGGTAATAAGACAAAGCGCGAAGTTGAGTTTCGCCAATCAATATACAAAGTCTCGGGAAGTGCTGCCTGCCCTGCTATATGCGGGATACAGCGTAAAGCTAAAAAAATATTAAAAGGTACTTACCAGGTCGAATAATATTTTCTTCACATGTGACTACCTCTACCAACAGTAGAGCTACTATGATACAAGAAATAAAATATAATATTTTAGTTGCCATTTTGTTGTTTGTACTTTAGTTATTCAACTGCGATTACTAAACACGAATCGTTTATATTTATATACAAAAGTTATAGATAAGAAATTAAAAGTAGGTAATCAAATCCATACCTTTACATGAATTATCACTTCCCCTAATTTTTTATCTTATTTTTCATAATGTAAATTTGTTTATTTATATTTTTTTTGCTGAAGAACCACTGATTTATTTTTCAAGAATGTATTTTTTTTATTTTATTTAAGAATTTTTTTTATAAGAATCTTATATATGATATAAACAAATAATATGTAATTTACTGTACTGCACATCGGACAATAGTTGTGTGTTCTATGTTAATCTTATCCAGATAAATATTTATAACATAAATATGGTAGTTTTCTAGGTATGATCGGATAAAGCAAATATGTGATAAGGGGAGTGATACGAGATAGGTAGGCGAGATAGGAATGTAACCTAGGTCCTTAACATTAAGATACTCCGTTTCCATTAAGACACTTCCCGTCTGCACTTTCCGCCGAATTCTGAAGCTATAGCGTGTAGAGTGGCGGAATTCAACTCCGCGATTTGCTTCATTACCAGAGCGAGGAAATAAATATATTAAATATTTCACGTACTAGAGCGGGAATGGAACCCACAAACTGTCGCGATTGACTGATTTGATATATTAGAAAAAGAACTGACATATTAGAAAAAAATCGTTAGGGACTATTAGACTAAATAGTTCATATTAGTATGAACTTATTTATTGTTTATATATTTCTCAAGTTTTACATTTAGCTGCAGCGACCCTTAAAGTTAAATAAAAATAATATACAAGCCGTTTTCTTCTTTTAGTTAACAATCCTTTAGAAGAATTTCTAGAAATATTCTAACAGAGTGGCAAGATAATAATATCTTAAATCTAGTCTCATAGGAAGTGAGGGCCTTGCACTAGGATGAGGAAAGTACCATAATGGCGGAGGACATGACTGCTTTGTTCTGGTCTTTCATTTTTCTCCACTCCACGACACGACATTTCTCCACTCCACGACATTTCTCGTCGCTTATACAGCGTCATCTTCAACTTCACTGTGGTAAGTGCAGCTATGGGTGTGTAAATTAACCAAGTTGCTTTTTACTACTACGAAACTCGCGTTGGTCAGACTTTGTGCTATGTAATGTATTATTTGATTTCTTTGTCTGAACGCCCAGATAAGATGTGAATAGGTTGCAATCAAGAAAAGAACAAATACATCTTGGAAGTAGCTTATCGAATTTAGCTTTATCGTTGCCCTAAAATACTAATTTGTTTACTTCGATAACCATCAACTAGGTAATACAAGGGGCAGTACCGGCTTTTTGGAGCATTCTTATCTTAAAATTTTCAATATAAATACTAGGCAACCGATTTTAAAATTATAACTGAAAACTCAAAGCTAAAGTTACAAAATGGCTTCCAAAATATTTGTACTCTTCACCCTCATGTCAGTTGTACTCTTTGTACATGCTGCACCAAGTGCTTCTTTGGACGTAGAAGAATCAGGTAAATTCTAGTTACAATTTTTGATATTTTACCCTCTTGAACTACATTTAAATAACTCACCACATCGAAGAATATGAAATATTTCTATAACTATTAATATTCACGTATCTTCTTTCGCTAGGTTAAAAGTCTTTGAATTTTATGAGATCATGTATTGTATTTTACAGATATCCTCTTCATACAAAATCCTGACTCGTTCCCGGTGATCTTGAGTCCAGCTGACCTGCCATCAGTCGCGGAACGCAACAACCTGGTGTGCACGGCCGCCATGTGCCGCAACGTGTGCAACGCGCTCGGGTTCAGGTTTGGACGCTGCAACATCAACAGAGTGTGTGTTTGCTCTAACTCCTAATAAAATGAATTAGTAATAGAATATTGTTAAGAAATTGTAATTTAGGATTGTTTTAACTGTGATTTAATAAATACTTTAAGTAATATTTTTTTTGTTTATTATTCATGTATTGATACAAAAAATGTTATTATTGAAATAGGAGAGATCTAATTTTCACATATACAGAGTGGAAGCGTCTCCGTATGAGTTTAATCAAGATGCCTCAAAAACTTAGCATATTTTAGTTTGTGTGACGCAGTTACAAATAGATACCAATAACGTAAAAACTTAAACTTTGCCGTCAACACCTACGACTCGATTTCTTGAATGAGGCGTGTTCGCCCCCCCCCCTTTGATCGGTTTATGTCTGAGTCCGTTGTTCTTAACAAACGGCGTTTTATTTTACAACGATGATTTTATTAATTATTTCTTTTGAAAAAAACATTTGGTTTTTGGCAAAACCTCTTTTTCTTTATTTGTATTAGGCTTTTATAGAGTAGTTAAAATTGTGCTTTCGTTTAAAGTGGTGATGGCAAAAGCACTCCGTATATTCTTTTGCATACATTTATGGAAAATCTATTATTATATCTATTTCATTTGCTATTGCAATAGTTGTGACTACGTAATTTAAATTCTATTTTTGTATTGCATCGGAAAATAGTATAATAAATTTACGGTATTTTATTTTCAATTACGTATGTTCAATGTGAAAATGCTACGAGATTAATTACTAATTATGAAATGTATTGCTTTCGTATTTCATGCATTAAACTAATGTACCTACTAATAAATGTTAATACGTATAATAAATGTTAATATGTAGGTAGTACATACATAGATTAAAAATCATTAAGGTACCTAATTATTAAATATTTATTTTTAAAATAGTTATTCATCACATATGATATTAAAATATTATAAATATTAATAATAAATGAGGCCAGTCGTGGCGCAGGGGTACAAAGTGTGAATGTAAAACTGGTTGTAGGTTCGGTCCCCACTCGAGGAAATGAAATATTTATTTAAATTTATATTTTCATTTCCTCGCTCTGGTGTCGAGGCAAAGCGCGGCGTTGAGTTTTCCAACTCTACAGACAATGCCAGAAGTCATTTAATTTAAAAAGATAATAAATTAAAAAAATATATAAAATCGAAATTTTATTTACTTAATAATAATCATCATTCACCACTTCTATTTAACATTTTATTCAAGCAAAATTGAAAATTTCGATTCATTAATACTATAGAGTTTACTTCCATATAAAATAATTGTTATTTTTTATAAGATTTATTAGCCTCATTCTTTATTCTATATATATCAGGTTAGACAGAGGAAACTTAATGCTAAGTCACTCCATTCCCAAAACAATAAAATGATTGCTTCTTTTACTTTTTTATTTTTAGAGAAAATATGGAAAACAAAATATTTTCAGTCAAACGTATGGACACTTTATTAATAATCAATTTATAAATAATTAAAGTTATAATATAGCACAATTATAATAAATTCTTATAAGTTGGTGCAGATGCATATTCTGTTGATGTTGCAGAGACCGAACCTGTACCCGAGTGCTTGGCACACGTTGCGGCACAGAGCGGCTGAGCACACCAGGTTGTTGCGCTCAGGTACTGACAGAGCTACCTCTCGGCTCAGTATTATTGGCATTGTGTCAGGATTTTGAATGAATAATACCTCTGAAATAAAGAAATAACCTTATTAATATCTTCTTTTTCATAAAAAATGTTTGTTTTCACGTATCACGTATTATTTTGTTTAGTGCACAGTAAAAACGAGCCTTAATTTTCATCGATTTTGAAAAAGTTGCATTGCTCAACAAGCTTTAATCTTTTTTGCCTAGAAATACGAAAATATATTTTAAAATATTTATAGAACATTTTTCGCATTACTTGACAGTATTTTTATTATACACTAAAACTAATACTACTGTAATAGAACAGTAAGTATAGTAAAACAATTACCAGGTCGATTAATATTTTCATCACAATTGACTGTTTCTAGTACAAATAAAGCTACTATTACAGCCAAAATTAAGGAGAAAATTTTAATTGCCATTTTTATTTTAAATGAGATACTTGTTAAACTGTACTTTCTGATTATTTTTTTTTAGTATTTATACTATTTCATAACCGATAAGTTATGCGTTAATCCATATTAATGAAGTATCTAGATACATTATCTAACAAACATAATATATAGAATATATTGATAATTTTTAGTGTACCTTAAGGAATAAAACAGAACACTTATACTATACTCGCGCAAACATATCACGTGAAATTCGCTGCGTAATCACTTTAGGTTGATATACAAACACAAAATTTGGCAAAAAGTGAGAACCTACAATATGAAAGAAGTAAAAAAAATGAAAATTAGTATAAGTATATCACAGAAAAAATACCATCACATGCGTATAACAGGGTTGACACAAATTTAATTTATGTCCACTTTCTTAAGTTTTATTTCAATTTGGTTTACAATTAAACGAAATCAGTACGGTACCCTCAGTACTAGGTGCGGCTCTCACTTGACTGGTGTTTTATTTTAATCAAATTAGAAGAAATGATATCAAACAATAACAGTATGCAGAACTGCATATTGATAATATAAGTATTTCAAAATAAAAGATAACATTATATTTTGTTTTTGTTTATGTTAAAAATAATAAGTGCATTTTAATGTAAAAATTAGAGTTTGTTCTTCATAGAGTATTAGCTAAATAATTTATTAGAGATCTCCAGTTGTCATGAATTTGTGATTTTCAAAGAAGTTTTCTTTGAAAATCACAAATTTTTATTATAATATCAACACATGCATATTTTAATATCAACACATTCTGGATTAATGATTAAATTCACATTATAATTAGAGAACAAACTATATCCTGTTTTTTCTGTTTTGCCCTATTTTTAATTACAAACTTCTGACATTAATTGAAGAGCTCTACGGTGAGATAAGTTATTAGAAGTACGGACATCTTTGAATATTTTTTTAAAAATCTTAATAAAACATATATATTTTGAACGCAGCGGTACTCGAAATCACCGTTTGTTGTACTTTTCTGTACGCATGTTATATTGGTTATCCGGAACTAGAAGCTGTCTAACTAAACTTACCAGTTAACTTACCAGTACAAAGTACTGAGGTCATCACAGCCATGGATCTTATTACTTTAAGAATGTACATATATTATATATGTATTAAAAGAAAAATCGAAAATATTTACCCGTGGGACCCTTGTGACGTAGCAGCACAGTTTGATTGTAACGCGACTATTGTGGATTCGATTCCCACTCGGGAAAATTATTATTTTTTCATTTCCTCGCTCTCTGGTAACTAAATAAAGCGCGGCGTTGAGTTGCGCCACTTAGCACGCAATGTATTGAAAATTGGGTAGAACGACAGAAACGGAGTATGTTAACACTAGGTTTCTTCTGCATATCCGGCTGTATGCGGAATAAAGCTAAACGCTAAAAAAATAGAAAATAAATAGACGTAGCATGAATATATATGTTATAATGTTTAAAAAAATACTAAACTATATCTGCTATATTTATTCAATTTTAAAAGTTGTAATAAAGGAAAATCAAGACAATGTTGTTTAACTTAAAATAAAAACACTAGACTTAAACTTGTGCAATAAGAAAACTTTGGAAATACGTCGTACATTAACGAAGTCATACTAAACTATTACAACTGTATACAATGGGAATAAATCAAATTAATTACTTTTTCAGTAGGCGTATCTATCTTTTATATTGTTGGCTTGTTAATATTATATTATATAAAATCTACCTAGTGTAAAGACACTCCATTCCCCATTTTCTGCCGAATTCTGGAGGCATTATGAGGTTCCCTTTGCCCCTGCTGTGTGCTGCGGGATACAGCGTGAAGCGTTATTAAAATATTGGTAATATAATATTATTATGTCAATATAATGATTAGATATAACAAGCTATATCCAAGTGACTTTAATATGAACAGGTCAATTGATCACTTGTAGTATATCATACATTATAATAAAGGACGGCTACTCGAAATATTTTATCTTATCTATCATTAAAATTTAAAGTAATTAAAATGTTTGTTTTTTAAATTTTTCAATATAAACACAAAATTGAATTTAACTGGATAAAATAAGCGTGAAATTACAACTTCAGTTCTAATGACAATGAACAATAATGAATGTTGTTGTTTATACAAACAGCAGTATAAAAGTACACACCATAATAAAGCATTTAGAAATAAGATTTTCTAAAAAAAAAAGATTATTGATATAAAAGCTTTAGTCACTTTTTTAATTATTAACATACGTTAATATTAATATAATACGTATAGAAATTTTAAGTGACGGTATCCAAAGTTGAACTTGCATAATTTGCAATATATTCACAGAGTTTAGTACACATTAAAGATTTTATTTTAACTTTCTATCCATTTCGAAGTATTAATGGTTGACAGTATGTAAGAAATTCAGAAAAACATGTTTATAACATAATAACTTCACTAATGTAAAGCCATCGAAACCGAATGGCGAGATGGTAATATTTTTTTATAGAATTATTCTCCTATGTGGGAATCGAACCCACATTGTGTGCAATCGCTCTGTCACAATGACCACATATTGAAATCGCTATTTCATAGACCTAATACCGAGAGAAAATATGTATATAACTACATATATGTAAAGTTTTCTCAGTTTCTGCTATGGAAACCTAAAAGAAAAAATCTTAATAAGCAATGATGTAAGTTATAATGTAATGTTTATATACGACAGTATATTATTTTGCTTTCTTCCTTCGAACGCGTAAAAACAATAAAGACTTCGAATATAAATATATTTTGGAAGTAGCTTATCGATTTATCGTTATCGTTGCCCTATTACACTAATTTGTTTACTTCGATAATAAACAACTATGCAATATAACGGGGAACTACCAGTTTTTTGGAGCATTCTTATCATAAAAAAAAAAATCGCAATCTCAACGCTAAAGTAGTAAAACGGCTTCTAAAATTGTTGTACTTTTCGCCCTCATGCCAAGTCGTCTTTGGGTGTAGAAAAATCAGGTTATTTTTAGTTTTTTTTTAATCTTTAGTAGTATATTAATTAAAATACGGATAGCATCTTGCTATAGTTTACTACATCGAAGAATATGAATATTCATTGAACTGAATCAAACTATAGCAAATGTTGCAAAATTATATATATTAATCTTATATGTGGGTGTTATATAGAAAAAGTAATCTAATCTCTAGTTCCCTAAAATTTTTAAGTGCATTATAATATTTATTAAATTACTAGAATGAAGTGAAATTAAATATGAATCTGTGTGAAATAAATACTCTAAAGGTTTTGAAATAAGGCTTTCCAATTAAAAAATAATCATCGAAACCGGTTGGCGTGATATTGAGTTATTCGTCCATATTTTGTTGCGCACATACTTAATGCAAATTTAAGACTTTTATGATATTCTCATTGGTGATCCATTTTATTTATTTTCAGAGATAGACTAATTTGAAATGGGACCAATTTAAAAAAAGAATGATCAAAATCGGTTCACCCAGTCAAAAGTCCTGAGGTAAGAGACATAAAAAAATGCAGTTGAATTGATAACAACTTCCTCCTCTCGGAAGTCGGGTAAGAATGTTGTCACAACACATTATTTCGAGTAATAAATGAAAAAAAAATCATTTATGTAGGTACATATAAAGTTTTTAAAAACATTTTTTACATTACGTAGAGAGCCCGGAATAATACTAAACAAAAAGTTATAATTCTATGCATTCAGTCAAATGTAATTTGAGTAATTAGTCGCATAGCAACATTTTTTAACAAAAAACTAGTCGTGGCGCATATAGACGCGAGAGTGGACTCGACTCGAGAAAATTTAATATGTAATATGTTCATTTCCTCGCTTTAGCAACGAGGCAAAGTGCAGCGCTTAGTCCCGCCACTCAACATGCAATGCTTCCAGAATTCGTCGAGAAGTGGGGAGCGGAAATGTCTTAATGGACACGGAGTGTCTTATACTTATACACTAGGTTCCCAGGTTCCCTTAACCTACTCTGCAAGTACGGGATACAGCGCGTAACAACTTAACTCTAATATTGTAAACCAGACGTTGAGTGATGATCTGCAAAAAAATAAAAAAAAATATGTATGTATATATATTGTGTAAATAGTATTATTATTTTTAAGCGTCT
>DWQW01000464.1:0-52306 GCA_018249695.1 Heliconius erato demophoon
AAGCGCGGCGTTGAGTTCTGCCACTCAACACGCAATGCCTCCAGAATTCGGCAGAAAGTGGGGAACGGAGTGTCTTAACACTAGGTTCCCTCTGCCTACCCTGCTGTGTGCGGGATACAGTGTGAAGTTGATTTATTTATTTTATTTATTCTTATGACTATATCGCTCATTTAGTGAGAGTTACAAACTTCGATTGCGTTACACATACTTCATTGTTTCACCAAATGAGCGATATTTTGTTTTCAGTCTTCATTTTTTATTTTTTTTTATTTTTGTGTGTTTAATTTTTTTGTAAATAAAATAATAATTTAATCTCCTGCTTTTTGACAAATGTCAGATCTGTGTAGTTTCTATGATTTGGACGATGCTACCGACTATTCTTCGTGGGGAAACGCGTAAAGATAAATATAAAAGTCCTAATAAGAATTGACTCCTACTTACTACGACCAAATATTAGGTGCCGTACAAAGGCACACCAGTCCCGAATTTAAAAATTAATATAAAATAGATACAAAAAAATACACGTTCTTTTGTATCACAAGAATATACTGAAAATATGCCATTTTATGCCTTCTTAAAATCCATTTTCGCCTTAATTTCGGTATATGCTCCGCATTAGAATATGGTAAAATGCCGAGCGCCTTCAACAAAGACAAAGGAACGGGTTCAATGTCACCCTGCCAGCTTGACACACCTGTTAAATATAATTGCTCTCGAAAAAGCTTATAAAAGCCTTTGTATTCCCAAAAAAAAAAGCATATATGTATTGCTAAAAATAAATAAAATGGCGGATTTTAAAATACACATCCCCGAAAAAGACTGTGGAGTGGTCCATCATGTCCACAGCGGTCAGTCCGTAGTCCCTATATAGGTTCCTAATAACCTAGTTCCTAATAACGTGAAATATAAATATCACATTTTGAGAGAGACACTAACCTCTATGGGAAACGCTTGAAGATAATACGAATCTATATAAATACACTTACGAGCAAAAAAACAACCTTCTCTATACGACATGATTTTTTTTATTATAGTTAAAAATGTTTAGTAAATAAGCACTTTTTGAACTGAAACGTTGAATATTTCAAAAACTTTTTTTTACACACTTTCACTTTGATAAATCAAATATGATAATGTACTATCATCTTATATGTTTTTGATAGCGTAAACTAAAACTTTTAAGTGACTAAATTATCGTTTATGAATTGCCTGCTAGTTTTTAGTATTTTTAACTTGATGTTAAGGTTATTTATCAAAATGTTTGTTGCTCCATGTTAATCGGATCAAATACTGACTGATCTCGACGGACTTTAGTCAACGAATTGTAGCCAACCGCTTTATTTGAGTTAGTCAGCAATAAGATAAGGGTGTATTACGGTACATGAGTAATACATCTAAACAAGAACTGCTTTACAAAATTTGAATGCTTTTACGAAATTGGTAGGTGATTAAAAAGTCAATCTTCACGAAAACGTCTAGCAAGACTTAGAAAAGAGCACTCAAAACAGAGGTGAGGATTTGCTCCGGCTTGATTTTGCTAGCAACATTTTTCACGTAAATTGAAATTAACCGGTGGCCTGAAAACTGTCCCGACCTTAATCCTGTTAAACACGATAGCCAACGCTGCCAGCCTGCAGCTATCGCTTAGGAACTAAAAATTGCCATAAAAATATGGAAAAATGTCCTTCAAAAATTTATTATAGCTTCCATATTTTAAAAAACAAACAATACAAGCTATATTAAAAGGTGAAGGTGGCAGTAAAAACTATCCAGTTCATTATTTTAAACGATTCATGTTCAATTTGTGTTTATTTTTAACTGTAGAAAAAAAAATAAGTCGATGCGTAATTTTAAACATCATTTGATATTTAAAATTATTTTTTATCAATTTAAATACTTTATAAATAAAAAAAATTACGGAGTTGAGTCGATTTTTATGCTCGCAAGTGTGCTCCATACAAAGGCAAAAAAATATTTGTTTGTGCATATTTAAAAAAAAAGCAATAATTTCCCTCCAAGGTGGCATATGCGACGCATAAGGGAACAGCGACATGTCGAACGACTTAGGCAAAGACAGAGGGACTGGTCGACTGTCAGTCCTCCCTCCGTCTACTCCCTCTGGCAGAGACCTCAACACGCAAAATACATAGAGATCACTAACGGAGAGTTGCCGGTCACCGCGTTCGGTGAACCGTTGCCGCAATTGCAGCCGATGTGAGTGTAGTGACTCAGTTCTCTGCCTGTTTTCTTTTTGGGTGGTGGGTGATGTTTGTGTTTGTGTTTTTTTTTTGTGGTTGTGTATATATTATGCTTGGGTTTAAAATGGGTTTTTAAAATAATGATAATTATTTTCGAATTTTTGAGACTTTTTGTTCTGAGTTTTTTTAGGTAATGGTAAGATTGTACGTATCGTTTAGAGTGTTTTAGTAATTGAAATCATTCTAATAGACATGTAGGTTGATCTTTGACAGCAACGGTAAAATATACTTTATATTTTTTTTTATTTTAATATTTTTTTTGTTAGTTTTCTTTAAGTTTGATATAAAAATATGTACTTTAATAAATAAAAATAAACAAGACCATTGGACATAGTCATGTATTGAGAATAAAGCATCTAAAAATTTAAATCTCTAAATCTTTATAGTTTAAACAGTCATTTCACTGATATACAGTATAATTCATTTACACATATACAAATTCTATATGTAATAAGAGACAGTGATATTACTGAAGAAATGTATTAACATTTTTCTGCAGGCTTAAATGAAGATCAGGTGAACGATCCGTTCTTTTCGTCATCTGATATAGATACTGAGTAAATTTAAACCAAAAATTAAAGGTAAAAAGCTAAGATTATAACAGTTTTAAATGTGTTGTTGTATTTTTCTGTTTCGTTTATTTTTTGTTCTTCATATGTAGATATGTGGTCTATTCTCCAGAACTAAGTCCAATATAGGTGCTAAGTTTTAGGTTAGAATTTTAAATACAGAAAACTGTTATTAAAAAAAATCTTAAAATAGTATAATTTATTATTTTCTAAAAAAATAAAGAACTATTTAATTATGAATAATTATTAAATAATATGTTAAAAGGTTAACTATTCTAGTAGTATAACAGGTTTAATTTTTAAGGTGTACATGTAAAATTCCTATGTTAAAGAGTACATTTCAATAATTTTCTATAGTATGTTAAATTATAAGTTTTATTAACAAACTAGAATGCACAATATAGTAGGGAATATGTCGCAAATATGTTATGGTATATCCAGTAATTTATTTTTTTTGTCAAAATAAACATTCAAATCAAAACTATTAATCTTAATTGATAAATATTTACTACTTTAGTGTAAACGGGCAGATATATTTTTGCATATATAGAAAAAATACATTTAAATTTAGCATATAAAAAAAACCGGCATATTTCATATTTATATGAGAAGAAGAATGAATGAATGAATGGGAATTATAGAAAATGTTTTTTTTTTAGTTTTCTATTCATCAAAATAGTTATAACATTAAGTAGAAATAATAAGTAATATTTTATATGCATGCATGGGCGTATCTAGAGATATTTCCTGTCGGATGTATCTAAAGATATCTAGAGATATTTTCTAGCTCGAGCCTGGACTTTAGCTTTGAACAAATATGTTCGTGTGAACGTTTTATTTTTAAAATTTTTTGGGCAATTTATTTGTTAGTAAAATTTCTGGGATGGGCAGAAGACTATTCCGGCACGGACCCTGCGCCCATGTATGCATGTGTAACAATAAAAAGAAATAACATTGAAATCAATATTTTACGAACTATCATTTAATAATACGAGGCCCTCTTAGTTTCACAGTGTGTGAAACTAAGAGGGCCTCGTATTACTAATGTAAAAAATGTTGTTTCTTTTTATTTCTAAACAATATTGTTGATGATTTTCTAACACCTCGCTTAACTTTTTAAAGTATCTTAATTCGCATTTATCATCAGTGTAGTGTTTCATGTAGAAAATAGAGTTGTTATAAATTGTAATATGTTTTATATGACTATAGATAGTGTTAATGTTTATTTTGTGAAATAAAAAAAGTTTTTTTCATCAGTTAGTATATCCGTAAAAAGTAAAAATAAGATCAAGTTAAAGATTCTTAAAAATGAAGGATTCTTAATATTATTCTAATGACACAACAATGTCTTAGTTATTTAGATTATTTAAAAGATATAAAATAACTACAATTTAAATCTACGAATCTGCTTATTAAAACATAGATAACAGTTTAAAAAAATCTGCTTCATGCTGTATGCCGCATACAGTAGGGTAGGCAGAGGAAACCTAGTGTTAAAACACTACATTCCTCAGTTTCCCCCGAATTCTGGATGCATTGCGTGTTGAGTGATAGAATCAACGTCCCGCTTTGCCTCAACACCACAGCGAAGAAATGTAAATATAAATTTAAATAAATATTTCATCTTTCATAAGTTACCTTTTAAAAAAAAATATTTTTTTTTTTCATTATAACTGTAGTACTGGATGTATATGTTTATATAATAAATAGTAAAAATAAACTTTACACTTACTTAATTTGTTATATTTTTTCCAAAAATATTGTCGATGGTGTTAGAATTTCAACAATGATAGCTTCGTCATATCTGACATTAAAGAATTGCAAACTTATATATAAATATAAGTATAACTAAAGTAATCGTTTTTATAAGTCGTCAAATTACCATTTTTCTTGAACTCTAGTAACAAAGTAAAAATTATATGTAACCTTAAATTATTTAAATTTATTGTTTAACAATTATTTAATGTCAGACATAACGGGTATATGTATGAATTTGTGTTCTTTTAATTTTTCTTTTGCCATTTGTTCTGCTTTTTAAAATTGCTGCTTTTCTAGTTATTTTTAGTGTGTATGTATTTTTGTTTTAACCTCTTCGGGGACACTTCGTGATCTACGTGACAATAAAAAATGTAACAAATTGTAAGCCGAAAAAAATCTAATGGCCTCTAAATTATAAATAGCAAAATAAATTGTAAATAACAAAATTTCCAATTTAAAGGTTGTTTATGTTTTCCTCTGTTTTTCATAAAGAATGGTTAAGATTTTGTATTTTTTTATATATTTGGCAATCTAAATAATATATAAAATATTGATATTGTAAGTATAAAAAAACATGTCCCCAAAGAGATTAAATATAAAATAATTATTGTCTTTTACTTCTACAGGAATACATTAAAAAAAAGGTTGGTAGCTAGATAGACAGACCAATACAGGTGACAGAAGAGGTCTTTTGCAACTATTCTTATCTCATATATGCATGTCCCGATGTTTCAAAATTATAGAGATTTTGGATATTAATAAAATTCTCGAGAAACTTTATTTTGAGTGTTTTTCACTGAATTCTTGTATTTTTGTATTAGTATTCTCTATATATATGACTCATTTAGTAATGTTTACAGTTTGTTTATCGAACTACAAATCATCCTGTATAAAGTAAATCTATTATTATAAGAATGATGTGATATATAAAATACGATATGAATTATATTATATAAATGTGGTTTTTAAAAATAAAATATGTAATTAATTACATTACAGTGACTTCATGCTCCCATGGGTGAGGACGTCGAAAGCCCAAAAAAGATCGAAGAGATCTAAAACGCTGCATTGAAAATGTTGACGACGACTGGATTTATTATTTTTTTGCCATATTATTGTCTATAGAAATAATATCATTGTCTCAACGTAGCTTCAGTATATCATTTACATACATACATTCATAAATACATACATATTTAATCTATTAAGTAGCTTAAAACAACTCTCGATGTTTTGATGTTAGTTAATAAGATTATATAATCTATATTCATATATTTATAATAATATATTAAAGTAGGCAAAAGAACTTATTTGAATTAAAAAAAAACAAAAAAAAAACTATCCCATCTCCATCTCAACTTGCTTACTCTAGTATATTATATCTGTACACTCGTTTAATATAAAACAGTAATTATTAAATTATTATCTGTATGTAATATGTATTGGGAAAGCTGAAGTTCAGATCGTGTCGGCTGGCATTATGCTGTGATGTCATACTCCTGTCAATGTCATTTAATGACATTTGAAATTATGACGTGTCATTAGAATGACGTCGTTGTGTTGTTGTGTCATGATGTGAATGTTGTTGCCCATTAATGGGCAAGTCCTTGACATGGACGTTAATTAGATTAAGTTTGAAAATAAAATTTTTAGCCATTTCGGATTTTATTAAATAAATAAATAGGTATTAGAATGTAAATATTATATACGTAATGTCACAATCGATTTGCTCGGTTTTTTCTTTTTTTGTATATAAATCATGTTTTTTTTTTATATTTACAATCTTAATTTAGGCATTTAAACTATTATTAATTAATCGTTTTATTTTGTATAATATTCGTTTCTCGTGTAGTTTCGTTTTCATCAAAATCGATAACCACCGATGTATTTTAATGATATAAAATTTCGAATTTATTTAACTTTATTGTGTATCGATTTCTTTTCTTTAAACTGTATATATATATATTTAATGCACGCCCAATTATTAATTGTTGTTTTTTTTTTCGATTCTATATTTTTTTGTTATAATTAGAAATTATGAATCCGCCGTTTCGACCTGTTCATTTTAACTACATGACATTCCAGATACTATGGTATTTTTTTATATTATTATGACATAATATTGACATAGTATTTATGACGCCATTTTTACTCTACTTTGGATGTTAATGATAGGTACTTGCCGTATAATATATAGATTGTATAATGATAAAATTATATAAATTTACAATATGTTCAAATAAAATTTTGGAGCAATGAAGTCACATTAAATAGAAAGGACATTTTAAATCTATCGATATTTCATATAACGATAATATTGTAAGGCGTCTATACATTATCATGTAGTTTTATATTTCTTGACTTGCATATATATTTTTTAGCATAAATTTATTCATATACACACATGTTTATTACAAAACATCACATTAGTTAAGTAATTGTTATGCAATATGACTCATAATACTTTTAATCATCATCATAATAATCATGATCATCATAATATAATTTAAATTTTCAAATTTAGAAGCAAAGAGAACGTGATAGTGATATTTCACTCTGTTCAACATTTAGATTGCTAAGTCGATCAGTGGGAATCGAACCCAAGACTATTGGGTATTTTGCCAAATTTCATTGATATTTTCATTATAATACAATCCTTCACAATTTTAAATGTTATACATGGTGTATTTAATTGTTGTATGAATGTCTATTTATTCAATAGGTATTAGACGGTCTATGGAATTTCAGTATTTCAGTTAAGTCTACGCTATTTTTTATAAGTGGTTAGCTCATTTTTTTTTTAAATAGTGGAATGTTCGAGCTGCCATTTTGTATATATGTATAATTTTATTTTAATTTCAAATTTTATTTTAATGATTTCTTCTCACATTTGTAAGTGAAACTTCGTCTGCGGTCACGAGTGTCTTTTTTAGGGTTTTTTTTTATTGTAATATTTAATTCAAATTTAGTTTTTTTTAAACTATTTTGAATATTTTTTTCGTGGCTGCGTTAGGTTAAGTTAGGTATAAAACTCTCAAAGATAAGTGTAAAAGTAGTTTAGTAGAGTGTAGTAGTCATTTTTCTGGCCAATGTTATTTTCTTTTAAAACTAATGAATTTCCTATAAGTATCACAATATTATTGCGTTATATTATTGAAAATATAATAATCCATCATAATCATTTCCTTATAGTATTTGATTATTGTTTCATTTTTAGATCATCTGAGGCCTTTTTATCAGGTTTGCAATGATCTGTATTTCAGACAATCCTCTATTAGAAAACATTAATGTATATAATGGGACTTTACTTTCCTCTGAATGCACGAGTACAGCTCACAATCTGTTTAAAAATAATAATAAAATTATTTATATAAAAAATCTAATTTATATAAATAATTTTATTAAAATTTGATCATTTTTGAACATTTTGAACTGTAAAAATTTGAAAATGACTCGTGCCCTTTCAAAGTCAATGTCCATTCGTCTAATAATAACCAAGATCTCATTAATTATTAATTAATTGAACGAATACAAAACTTTTTAGGTTAGTTTTAAATGTTCGTTTAAGTTTTATATTTAGCTTGACTTTCAAACCAAAAAATATGAAGAGAGGTGTATGTATTTTTTTTTATTTGATTTTTTTTATTTCGCTTCGCCTCTTGTCGCATATCACTCGATGGAATCGGGACGCTCTTAACTGTTTAGCTTTTAGTTGTACTTCGAATAAATATTGTTGAGCGTTTGGAACGAAGCATTTAATTGAAAAATCTCTGAACTGTATTCAGTTTGTGGTATTGAGATGCTTAGTTTCGCAAAATGAAGCCTTAATTCGAATATTTTGGACCAATCATTAAATATGAAATTTGATATTTGTTTATTAGTACAAAATATGTTTATTAATCTGAATTTTGTTGTATTATATTGAAAATTTAATATTTTATTGACAATATTTTGCGAAACTACGTGTTTAATTATATTTTTAAGTAGCATATTATTTATGTTTGACTAAGCTTTTAAGTATGAATTCATGTGATACTTCAGATTAAGTTGTAAAGTACATGGAATAGAAATAAATGCTCTACGATTCTCTCATAATGTGAGTTTTATTTATTTTATTTGTTGTTTGTTGAAAGAAGAAGTTAGTAATAAATTAAACTTTCCTTAACTCGACAGTATAACATATAAATTTATTTAAGTGTAAAAGTTTGCTTAATTTGCTTAAACATGACGGCTTCGATTCCCACTCGGGGGACGGAATTATTTAAATTTTTTCGATAGCGCACAGCGTTGAGTTCCGCCACTGTTGACGCACTGTCGCTAATTGGATGATAGGGAAAGGAGTGTCTTAAACTAGGTTCACTCTGCCTACTGCCAATTTAATAAAACTTAGTTTGCAGCAGCTGAGACGAGTCGAGGCGCTGGGGCATAAAGTATGCTTGTAAAACCGAGTGTTTGTGGGTTCGATCGCTACTCGAGGATATAAAATATTTACTTAATTTTATAATTACATTTCTTAGCTCTGGTGTCGAGGCAAAGCGCGGCGTTGAGTTCTGCCACTCAACAGGCAATGCCTCCAGAATCCGGCAGAAAGTGGGGAACGGAGTGCAGGATACAGTGTGAAGCTGATTAATTTTTTTATTTTGTAGCAGTATTTTCGCACTTAAAACTGACTTTTTACTTATGAACCGATTTAAACAAAACTAACACAATATTAAGGTAATTCTTCTAAAATGATGACTCCATTGAAATCGGTTAAGCCGTTTCTGTATAGTTAAGTGAAGTGAAGTGCACGAACGCGCAGACAAAATCGAATAGAGAAACTTAAAAGAAAGCGTTTAAAAACGGACCGACAGTATCCAAGAAGCGCAGTCTCTAATCTCGCTATGATCAATTTTTTATTCATTTTGAAATTTGTATTTGCCATAAAGAAATAAAAGTAATCATAAAATTTTACAAACATACTGTATATAGGTGAAAACTATTTCATCTAGTTTGGTTAGCACACTTATCTACTTGTTCAAATCAAAAATCTTTTAAAATAAAATCATTTAAATTATTTATCTACACAAAGGTAAAATAAAAAACCATTTTAAAATATATATATATGTATACTATATTCTATATTTGATTTAGAAACACTCAAATAACAAAAAAGATACAGGCACTATTTATATAAAGAAAAACGAATACTAAACAACTAAATATTACACTAATATAGCATATAAAAAATTATATAGGATTAGTAACACGCAGTTTTTTAGACAATTCATAGATAGCTTCACGGCGTATCCCGCATATAGCAGAGTAGGCGAAGGTAAAACACATGTAGTCTGACGCTGTTCCACTGAGCCACGATGGCCTTAATAAAAAGACAGTGTTTAACACCGCGTATCTTCAATTGTAATTGAGGCCACTCATCGTTTTGGGGCATAAGTGCGGGACTGTAAACGCAACAGGTTGTAGGTTCGATTCTCACTCGAGAAGATGGGAACCGAGTGTCTTTCGCCACTGGAACACGCAATATCGATAATTGATCGATAGGGAAAGGAGCGTCTTAAATACTAGGTTCCCTCTGCCTTCTCTGCTATATACTGGATACAGCGGGAAGCTAAAAAAAATCTTTAAAGAATTAAGCTACATTTAAAATTTTGCTACATTGAAATTTCTACAAAGGATAATATTTAATAATATCTATAATAGACCAACTAATTCTAGTTTCCAACCAATTTTTAAACTTTTAATAAAGTAAAGGTATATTTTTTATTAAAATTTTTTTATAAATTCACAAATTACTTACTAAATTATTATTATTATAAATAATTTTTAATCTTTTATTCAAATACAAAAAATTATATGGCAACACATAACATTAGCATATTTTTGATAGCATCGGATACCTTCACTAAATAAGCTGTATCAAAAATTTGATTGCCTAGGGAACAAAATTTCTTAATAAATTAATATTAGGTTCCCATAAAGCACTCCGCTACGTGCGGGATACATGCGTGAAGCAAAAAATCTTTGTTTATCTTTAAGCGGCCTAGAGGAACAAGTGTGCGACTGTGCACTCGATGGTTGTGGGTTAGATTCCCACTCTCAGTCCCAGTGACTGAAATATTTAGTATTTTCGTTTCCTCGCTCTGGTAACGAGGCAAAGCGCGGCGCTTAGTTCCGCCACTCAACACGCAATATCTCCAGAATTCAGTAGAAAGTTTAGAAAGGAGGTATTCTAATAATATAATACGAGTATTTTAACACTAGATTTTCAGGTTCCTTCTGGCTACCCTGCTATATGAAGGATACAGCGTCAAGCTAAAAAAAGGTCTCGTCTCCGAGACATTTTGTATTAAGTGAGTAAGAACTGATCACGACGCTTTGTTTTGCCAGGGAAAGAAAAATAACATATTAGTTAGAAATCTTTTCCCTTGAGTGGTCATGTATCTATACATTGAAAATACAAGTCATACTTTTTAATTGCATAAAAATCTCAATAAACCTGCAATATAATAAATAATTGATATTAAAAAATATATATATTAAATAAATTACAATTAAATATTTTTTTAATAGAAATTATGCTATTTATATTTAAAATATTAAATTACTGTCAACTATTCTAATATTATTGCTATTTTAAATAAATGTCATAAAACACTAGCACACTAGCAAACAACGCGTAATCTTAAGAGATCTACATCTAATATACATTTAACTAACATTAAAAAATTAAATGTCAACTAATATCTAAGAGCAACATTATATAGGCTTTTGTGCATTATATTGCTTAAACTTTTAAATACTAATATTTAAATAAAAATAAATTATGGATATATGACATTTAATTTTTATATAAGTATTATAAAATAAAGTAGAGTCTTTTAAGCTACGTAACAGATAGTGATTCAAGAGGAGGGTTTATCATTTTCACGCTTTATCACGCATATAGTAGGATAGGCAGAGGGAAACTAATGTGAAGACATTTCGTTCCCCACTCGCCGCCAGTTTTAAAGACAGAGATTTGTTAAGTTAGTTAAGTTGCCGTTCCCCCTAGTGGGAATCGAACCCACAACCGTCGTGTTTACACGTATATTATATTATGTAGTCCAAACGAGCTAAACCACGGTCGACACACTAGTTTAATAAAAAAAAATCAATTTTCAATCTTTGACCACAGATTAAGTTCACATTATTTAAAATTTACAATTAAAAAAAAAGCTGTAACAATTTATATATATATATTATATCCATTAAAATATTTTTATATCACAATATAGGAAATATTGCAACTAATTTAAATAAATTACTAATAACATTTATATTTCTAGCGTGTTCTAATAAATTTCATTTATTTCAACATTAGGCTAATGCTTTCTAAAATGGCACTTATTTAAAGCGATATTTTTCAACTCTGAGTACATTTAAATTAAGATCTTTACAAAAATAATATTTTTATTGTATTAATTAATAAAAAGAATACATAATTAGATTAGATAATTAAATGAAATAACTTAAAAAATATATTTTTTTATTTATATTATTGTTTAACATGTGAATGCCATAACAGTCGAATCCAGACTTTAATTTTTTTGTGAATGGGTTCCAGGTCTCTATTAAAATTAGGATATTTTTGTATTTCAATAGCCTCGCGGCGGTGATATGTTCATAGAATGACCTCCGAGGATTTTTTTAAAAGAAATCTTTCTTCTTTTGAAACCCAGTCATAAAAACTTTGAAGTCTCAAACTCACCATACATGGCGGTAGTTAGATATAATAATTATGTAACTGACCGACGAATGCCACCTCAGTCTACCCGTGACCACGGATTAATGGTAATTGTTCGAAACGTCGTGTTGGATTTCCAAAAAATGTATAAATTAAAGAGTTAAAGAGTTTCATCTAAAAATGAATACAAATTATTTATTATTCAAATAGAGAGCTGGCACGAAACTCAACAATTGATCTTTTCAATATAAAATTAAATTAGAAAATTAATCAAATTACAGGAAAACATATTAAAATGAAACAATAGAAAAAAAAACACAAAAATAAAGCACAATAATAAATATAATTTTAAATAAAATGTTCACAATATAGGTACATTCCTTATAAGGCCGCAGCGTGATAGCATGACAAAAATATATTAGTACAAGAGTAAAAGAGATAGATAGAGTATTAATGTTCCATTCTTAACATATAACATATAATAGTCTCAGTGTCAAGACACTCCATCCTAGGCAACAGGCCTAGCCACCACTGCATTATGTCTTTCCAGAATGGTAAAATGAAATAATTAATTACTCAGTGAGGGAATCCAACGATAACTTCTCACGCTTGCCAAACGACAGATCATCAGAAAAAAAAATAACTTCCCGTTGTATCCAGTACATAGCAAGGTTGCCAGAGAGAACTTGGGAATTTAGTGTTAAGACACTCCCTTCTCATTAATACATTTCTGTTCCGTACTTAGTTGAGTGCTTCTACTTTGTTACTAGAGGGAGGAAACGGAAATATATATTTTATTCATCTGAGTGGGACTCTAGTGGGACACGATAATTTCGTTATATAAGCAAGATCTGCAACAATAAAACCAATTAAAATATACATTTATAAAGAATTTACATGGTCTTTATATATAATATAACATTATTAAACAAATAGCACCCTTACTATGAAAGTGACTTAACTCTAAATTTTAGATTTTAATTAAAACTGGCCATACAATACATAATTTTAAATATTCAGTGATTCTTCACAAACTGAATTATTTTCCTTGGAACATATCAAAAGATATAAAATTAATATTTAATTAAATTAATGATAGTCTTTTAGCCAAGAAGGCTTTGTATTTGTTATTATGTATTTTTTTTTAACATTTAAGTTATTAGAATTTAAAAAAATACAAAATTTTGTAACATGAAACATTTTCATGGGAATCCAAAAATTACATTATATTAATAATAATATTTATAATACATTTTTAATAATATTCGATTTATACCTTTTTTTTAAAGAAACAAATGTTATAATATTTATATACAGAGTGTTTTTGTGAGCACCACTTTAAATGAAACCACAATTTTAACTACTCTATAAAAGCCTAATACATTTTTTTCCCAAAAACGATAAAGGGATTTTTTAAAACAAAATAAATAATAAAATTATCGTTGTAAAATAAAACGCCATTTGTCAAGAACGACGCACGCAGACATAGACCTATTAAAAGGAAACCGCCGCATACGCCTCATTCCGAAATCGTAGGTATTGGTGGCAAAGTTCAAAGTTTATTTAATTTAACTTTTAGTAGTATTTTTGTAGTAGTATGTGATTACGTTATTGGTATCTATACGTAAGTGTGATCTTGATTAATTTCTTTAGGTATGGATTTAAAATATTTTACCCTATATACTGTTACCGTAGAAGGAGCGATGATGCTTCCACCCTGTATATTTAAGTGTTACTACATAAAAATATTCTCTAATAATAAACAAAAAATATATTAATACCTTTTTTTATACACATTATAAATTTAATAAAGAATCATAGCGCGGCGTTGAGTTCTGCAACTCAGCACACAATGCCTAGGAATATGGGGGAACTCCCTCTGCTTACTATTTTTTTGTTTTTTAACATGGCGTTAAGCACACACTGCATTCTACATTTTGCAATAGTATTCAAAACATTGCGTATTGAGTTGCGGAACTAACGCGTAAAACTTACTTGTTAACACTGCGTTTAGAAAAATATGAATTTATATAATAGATATATTTTAGAAATATATGATTTTTAATATACAATATGTAAATATTGTATATTAGAAATCATATTTTTCTAATATGGCATGATTCGAATAACACTATGAAAAAAAAACCGTTTCTTTTAAGAAGTATAACACTTTAGCAAATACTTAAAAACATATTTTAAAATTATATGTTGAACTAAAACTCGCCTATTAAATAATTAAAATGACAAGAAAAAAAACAGACTAACTATCAAATTTAAATATACATAATATGTAAAAGTTTACATAGAGTATTTTTTTTTATTTGATTTGAATTATTATGAAAGGGTTCCTTAGTGTTAAGACACTGCATTGCGTGCGGTGTATGTGAATACCGCGCCTTGTCTACCACAGCGGAGAAATAAACATACTTATAATACTATGAACTTGGATCAAACTCACACCCACCGCGTTTACAATTGGTGGTCCTACTAAAGCAATCAGAAAAAACTTTCAAATGTTAAAAATAACTAAACCATCTTTAATATATTGATCATTGATAAAATCAGGTTCACAGAGCTTCACGCTATATCCCGCACACAGCAGGGCAGGCATATGGAACCTAGTGTTAAGACACTCCTTTATTTACTTTCCGCCGAATTTATCGAGGCATTGCGTGTTGAGTGGCGGAACTCAACGGTGGGCTTTCGCTTTGGTGCCAGAGCGAAAAAATGAAAATATTAAGAAATAATAATTCATTCCCTCGAGTGGAGATCGAACCCACAACTATCGCGTTACAGTCACACCCTTGTGCCCTTGCGCCATGACGGTCCCACCATGTTAACAAGCAAAATAAATGAAAGGAAAAAAATCACTCTACCTAAACAAACATATAAAATAAACTATTTCATTTGTCATTACTATAGAAAGAAAAGCAAAATGGCTTGACTTAATAAAAAACCTGTCATTGCTACACATTTTAAAGCTTCTTTTCAACTAAATACTAAAATAATCATATTGTCTAAAATAAATTAGTTAATATTAATAACTATATTTAAAATAATTTATTATAAATCGTTTAAACATAAATATTTAAGTGAAATAAATTACAAGTAATACATATTTTATCTTCATTAATTTAAATATAAAAATAAAACTGAAATGACTGTTATTATTAAAATTAACCTTTTAAGGGACTGTTTTTAATAATTCAAAAAAAAAAACAAAGATGTCTTGAAAACTTATTACAATAACTCATGTATATTAGTTTTATCAATGCTCATAGAGAAAAAAAAAGAATATACACTC
The DNA here is from genome assembly GCA_018249695.1 of Heliconius erato demophoon. Taxonomy (NCBI): domain Eukaryota; kingdom Metazoa; phylum Arthropoda; class Insecta; order Lepidoptera; family Nymphalidae; genus Heliconius; species Heliconius erato. The sequence continues at coordinate 15,613 of DWQW01000464.1, forward strand.
CCCAAAAAATTAAGACAATAAGTAAAAATATTTCACAGATATCGGACCAACGACTACCAAAGAACAACAAAAATCCAAAAAGAACAAACTACTTAGAAACAATAACACGCAGCTCATTCTCGACACAAGCCTCCATAAGATTATCTAATTCAGTGACCTTATTCTCTGCCCTCTCATATTTCTGAATGAATTCCTCCATTTGTATGAGACATCCACTTTCTATTTCTCTTAGCAGTTCTGTTATTTTCTTATTTTCTTCTTTGGCGACGTGCTCAGCGTGTATTTTGTATAGGTGGTGCTCTCTTTTAGGCTGAAAAAATGGATAAATATCTATTTAGAAAATATATAAAAATTTAAATGTAGCAGGATTTGAACCAAGATCCTTTATCTATTGTACTTTTGTTGCAAATACCATTTGGGCAGTGGGACGTAGCGGGTTATAATTCCGCTACGTTAAATTTTTTTATACGTTTTCTAAATAAGTATTTTTCTTTCTTAAGTGAGGAGTCCACTTTAAAAATAAATTTTTAATATAAATATATGCTATATTACACAGCTGAAGGGTTTGTTTGGTTGAAAGGGCTAATCTCAGGAGCTGTTAGTTAGATTTTAAATATACTTTTTATATTTGATAATCCATCAATTGTTTAATTACCTCGGTCACTTAGAAAGTGTAATATCATGTACAACAAGTAGTTATTTAAAAATGAATCAATTCCAATAAAAAGGCAGTAAAAAGGCGCAAAGTATGACTGTAAACGCAACTGGTTATGGGTTCGATCCCCACTCGAGGATATAAAATATTTATATAAATTTATATTTCTTTATTTTTGTACCCCGACAAAGCGCGGCGTTGAGTTCCGCCACTTAACGCTTCTAAAATTTGGCGGGAAGTGGGGAACGGAGTGCTTTAACACTGATAGTTATTTAAATTGTATATAAAAGAGAATTTAGTGATTACTGACTCTGTTTGTTAATTTATATTAACATTGTGGACCACGACGAAATATAAAAAACAAGAATATTAGAATATTACCTCATCAGGACTTTGAGTATGACACGATATTTTAGCGTTCGGCGTAAAAATGAAAGGTTTAAAATATGAAATACTCGGATCCGGTGTAGCTGTGAACCAATGGACGCTCAAACCGTTCGAAGAGAGAGAAGAAACCTGGAAATAAAAAATATTTCTATTTCTATACTTTTAAATTTCATGTAAAAAAAGGGTGAGTCAGTCTCGCGAATTGGATGATCGAGCTTTTCCTGAAAATCAAGCTTAGCTTAGCCAGAGTAGTTTCATCTGATCCCTCACTTTAACTAGCTTTTACATAACATTTTGCCCAGTTATAAGGTTATTACTTTTAGAATTTAACTACAAATGTATAGTTTTCAAATTCTTTCCTGAACTAGTATTACCTGTAGATACCAACCGGAAGTAATATAGAAATATATTTTTTTCAGAAAATCATTGGGCCGTAGACCTGAGTATATGGTTTGAATTATAACTCGATATCTCCAAGCGTTCCTGAGATAAAGGCTTCTAAGGGTTGCTTTTAAAGGTACGGAACCCTAAAAAGTATCTAGTGGATGAGAGACCTATGCTACCTTACGCATGAGTCGATTTTTTATTTAATAAATAATTGTTTCGCTTTGTTTTTTTATTAAAAAGAAATATTTATTCCTCATTTCTCTTCCCGGCGGTATTTAACTCTTTCGATTTCTGTCGAAGTGAGCTTTCCGTAGTTTTCGTAGAGACAAACACGTTAGACGAGGTCACTTCAACAAAAGTTGAAATCAAATATCTTATTGTGAAAAAATGAGTATCACCGTGATACTTTCAAGGCAAATACATTTCTTATCATCGTTGAAATATTTGTATACGAATTATAAAAAACGTCAAAGCTTTCAATTTTAAGCAAATTTTGAAAATCGCGAACAAAAAGGAGATCATCATAGGGTTTTTTTAGTTCAAAAAAGTAATGATTTTCAAAGCCGACACTTTTATAAAATCTATATATTAAGTCTGATTTAATTTGAAAAAATATTAGGGATTTGGGCCAAAAAAAATTAGATGTTCTAATTATTTTTTGCATAATGTGGAAATTAATAAATTAAATAGCTTACGAAGATTATAACAGAGAGGAGGATAGGACGACTACGATATTCTTAAGAAATATCACGAGAGATTGAAACGGACAGACTATGACTTTTTATTTATCATAATATATTTTTATGTACTTAAATTAAATTTACGGTACGTTTTATATCAATAACCTCTGAATCTCTAAAAGATCTTGGATTATTTACGATCACTACGAAAGGATTCTATCTATATTAGACGTATCACGAGCCATACTAAAATATTAAAATTATTATTTAGTCAATTTTATTTAAATATTTTATTGAGTAGAGTGGGAAGTCAGTTACAAGATGACGTCATCGATGATGTTTCGAAACCAATTTCTCTTGTATCAACGAATCGTCATATTGTAACAAATACTCTGTGAAAATATGTAAGCCTGCCACTATTACATAGTGTAAGTCTCTAGTCCATTTAGAACGTGAAAATAATTAAAATTAATTCATATCTATACATATAGTAAAATTAGAAGATATAAGAAGTATCTATCAATGTAGTAGAACCTAAATCAATGATCGAATAAAATGTCTGTGCATGCTAATCTAAGGAATATAAATGCAGTTTTCCCTATTGTATTTTGGCAAACTTCTCTTATCATTTAGTTATTATTATTATTATCAGCTTCACGCTGTAGCCCGCACACAGCAGGGTAGGCAGAGGGAACCTAGTGTTGAAACACTCCGTTCCCCACTTTCTGTCGAATTCTGGAGGCATTGCGTGTTGAGTGGCAGAACTCAACGCCGCGCTTAACCTCGACACCAGAGCGAAGAAATGTAAATATAAATTTAAGTAAATATTTCATCTCCTCGAGTGTGGATCGATCCCACAAACAGTCGGTTTTACAGTCACACTTCGTGCCACTGCGCCATGACTGGCCTCATCATCATTATTATTATCACCATTTGAATTGAATCGGTTCATTAAAAAAATGGTTAAACATTAAATGTTTTATAGAATTGGCAGAAACTTTAGTTTCCTATATATAATCTTTAAAAAAAAATTCAGATTTGTATATAAGTAATGTGGTTCATTATATAATCATTAATATGGATAATTAATAATCATACCTGACTTCCCTGTGTAGGAAATGTATCATCACAAGCTCGGCATATGCCACTTTCCTTATGCCTTAATATTTCAAACATATGTTTAACATCGAATTCTTTAGTGACTGTACTCTCTTTCAAGAGTCTCTCTCCTTCTTTTTGCCTTTTCTCATCACCGCCGGAGGAGAAAGCGTCGCTGAAGTCGAATTTACCCTGAAAAAAAAACGTATGAAAGATATTCCGTGGTAAGCAAACAGTGGTAGGTTCGATTCACGCTCGATTAGTTAAATTGTTGTCTTTTCCTCGCTCTGGTAACAAAACAAAGCGCGGCGTTGAGTTCCACCACTGAACAAAAAGATGATGTCATCATGATGAAATAACATCTATGGAGTATAAAACAAGGTGTTATATTTTATTTTAAAAATAATAAAATATGAATATTCTCTTTTCCTCATACATTTTCCGTCTTAGCTTATAAGGAATATTTTATGTTATACACACAATTTGCCACAGTTAAATCGTAATGACCACCAAATAAGATTTTTTAGTTAAAAGTTTTATATTTATATTAAAATAAAACATTTTAATTTAATGTAAAAAGTAAATAAAAACATCGACAGACACATCATTATAAAAAAAAAGCTCAGTGGTGGACTGTAATAAGTTAAAGTTGTAATAGCTGGGTTGTCTCCAAAAATGGTTACAGAACAAACAAACGGTTCTTAACATCAGATAAATCACAAGATTCTCTCTCACTCTCATTTATTTGAAAAAATGCTTATATTTAAATTAGTGTCTGGTAGGAGAAACCACGCGATTGACTTGAGTTTCCACCACTTTACATTTAATATCTCCAACAATAATCTCCAAGAAGATCAAACAGTGTCTGGGTCAACACTAGGTTTCCTCTGTCTACTCTACTATATGAAAGAAAAAAATTAAAAAAAAACACACCACTTTTCCATCACAAACGCCCACCCCTTCAGGTTTCTCTGTTTTGCTACCAATAGTTACTCTGTTCGATATATTCCTATATCCTGAAGAGACACTTTCAACAGCCCAGAATATTCCACTTAAGTAGAATGTTGGACTATAAAACCAAGGTTGTAGGTTCAATCTTTCCACGAGGAAAAGCTTATTTTTAAATAAGTGTCAGGCAAGGAAAATCAGTTCCTTTAGTTCCACTACTTTACACCTAATACCTTTAAAAATTATTAAAAAAGGACAAAGTCTTAAAGCTGTGTTGTCTCCGCCTATTCTACTATGTGCAAGAAAAAAGTAAAAACCAAAACTCACTTTTCCACCCCAAACCCCCATCCCTTCAGCTTTCTCCAGCAAGCCCTCTGAACATTTATCTATTTTGCTACCAATAGTTAGTCCGTTCGATATATTCCTATATCCTGAAGTGACTCTTTCAGCCGCCCAGAGTTTTCCACTGGTTTCCAGAACCCAGGCTTCATTGGGATCGGCGATAAGAAAGGAATTGTGATAGAAATGACTATCGTCGTATTCAGAACACGGACCGCCTTGCCCGTACTTTTCAAGTAACGAGGTTATTATATTTAAAGCGTCTTGGGCTGTATTGCCTCTTTCTAAGCCTAATCTGTAAATAATATCTATATTAATACTAGTTATCCTGGACGTTTTTTTTTTATTTATGTACCAAGTTAAAAAATAATAGTTAAGGAACGTTTACCAAAACACAATATTGCCTTTATCTTATACGATAATCTTGATTTAACACAGCATTATCAATAATAAGGGAAAAAAAGGCTGAAATTTTGTTGAACACATTAAGCTCAGGAACTATATTTGTTTCGTATAGTTTATTTGTTGAGGAAGGATATAGGCTATATAACATTATGTTGACCGTATGTGTAACCCATTGAAGTAAATTTACGCAATGCATTTGCGGTCAAAGTTACCTTAGGGATTTATAATGTGTCATACACAGCTTTTTGTTATTTCCAGCGGGGGAGAAGCGACAGGTAAAAAGTAGTAAATACAAAGACGACAATACCAATATACTACTAAAATTGATAGATTATAATACCAATACACTAGCAGATATAAATTTAAAAATAAAAAAAATATCTAATATAGAGACCATCGCAGCATAATGGAACAGTGTGGCAGTAAACGCGACGGTTGTAAGTTCGATTCCCACTTAGGTGAGCGAATTATTTTCATTTCCTAGCTCCGGCAACAAGACAAAGCGAGCCTATGATTACAACACACAATTGGACAGAGCGTTGGGAATATAGTGTCTTAACACTCTCTTTCATGTCTAACCCGCTACACGCGGGATACAGCGTGAAGCTAACAATAAATACCTAAACAAAACAATTACCTTACAAGGTCCATGCCCAGAAGTCGTTTCTGTCTCGCATCACCGTCTAATTCGTTATTATTTGTCCATACAGCCTCGTTGCCGATTACTACGTTCTTGTCATTGGCCCCCATTTCCGCTCCCCACATCCAAGATGGCTTGCTTAGTATGACGCTGTTCAAAGGGTCTGGACTTTCGTCTATTGTAATGTATGTACACTGTAATTTAGATTTAAGAAATATTAAAAAGTTTAATATAACCTTTCTTTTCATCTAGAGTCGAGTTGTGGGTTCGATTCCTGTTCGAGGTAATTAGTAAGTTTTTTTGCTATGTGTCAGTGTGAGTTTAGGTAGAAAATGGATAATGGAATGTCTTCGACTTGACTTTTGCCACCAGGTCTTCTTGCCTATTATATGCGGGTTTAAGAGTGAGGTGTCAATATTTTTTCAGCTTGCATTCCTTACCATGAATTAAAATAGCCAAAAAAATATGGATCGTAAAAAAGTTTATCACTTCTTACAAAGTAGAAGCCGACGTGGCGCAGTGGGACAGTGGACAAACCCAACGGTTGTGAGTTCCTTTCCCACTAGAAATGTTGAAATGAAATACATAGAAATGATGAATATTTCAATTTTCTCTCTCTATAAAGAAAACAAATCGAGACACAGAGTTTTACGTCACTCAACGCGCAATGTCAAAAAAATTGGGCGGGAAAGTGATAAATGAATTATGCACTAGATTCTTATATTTCTAGAAGCCAAAAAAAAAAACAAAATAATATATTAAAAAAATAATCCCTCATGTCGCATACAATTGTTTTAATGTGCGTCACTCATAATTATTTTCAATTAAAAGAGTCACCATTTTATAGTATAAGCCACTTAAGTAATTGCTACGTAATTATTTGAAATGTTGATATATTGTATAAAACTGCTACTGTAATTAATTCTTTAGTTTTTTTTAAATATATTTTAAATATATTCGATATATATAGTTTGGATGTGGGTTCGATTGTCGTTGCCGAATTGAAATATTTTCATTTCCTCGCTATAGTAAGAAGACGAAACGCGCCGTTGAGTTCCGCCACTCAATATGTAATGTCTCGAAAATTGTTCACTGCTGAAATAGAGTGACTCAACACTAAATTCTTTCTGCCTACTATTTGGGGGGTACTGCGTGAAGCGAAAAAAATATATATAAATATATAAAATCGTCTAAATAAGCAAAGAACATTATATGTAAATTATGAGAGCCATGCAAGGTTTTTAAATATCTGTTTTGCTATTCATATCTGGTAGAGTAAAGTGCGAAAGGTACAAATAAAATCAACCATTCTTGTTTGCCAAGACGCCTCAACCCACTTGCAACAGAATTTTTTGTGGTTTATTACTATTTTATATTTTATATACATATATAAAAAAGAAGAAACTTTCATGTTCTTTGCATTCCATATGTGTTATTTTCCTAATATTTATTACTAATATGATTGTACTAGTGCCACCTTTAAAGTAGATTTTAGAATCTCAAAAAAATGTATTGAAAATTGCTGTTATATCTATTGTACTGACTTCACAAACATCTATGGGATTGTAAAACACAACATGTGAGAGTTGACTCTTACTCAAGTAAATATTTTCATGAAAATTTTTCATTTTATTGCTCTTGTAATGAGGCAAAGCGCATTTATTATATAAAAAAAAAAACAAATAAAATTAGGTTTCCTCTGTCTACTCTGCACCAATACATAACATGTGAAATAAAGTGTGAAGCTAATAAATTTTTTTATTACACACTTTAGGTCATGAACTCAATGGTGCGCTTTCCCTCACTACCAGGGCGAGGAAATTACAATGTTAAATACGTTATTAAAGTTACTTAACACAAAACAAATACCTACTATACAAATAAAACAATATTTATTTGCCTTCTATGTTTATACGCAAACTTAATATGAATAAACATACAACAAAATAAAGTGAAAAAATAACAATTGTTTTAATTTACTACTGTATATAAGATTTTAGGCAAGCTAATAACTGAAACTTCCATGTTTATATATAGGCTTGATGCTTTATTAAACACATAGCAGGATAAACAAAGGTAGCCTATAAACCTAGTTGTGTAGTGTGTTAATATAGTCCATTTCCATTAAGATGCTTCTCTTTTCCCACTTTCCGCAAAATTCTGGAGGCTGAGTGGGGGAATACAGTGCCAAGCTTTGCCTTATATACAAAGTGAGGAAATGATAATATTAAATATTTAATTTCATAAGCATGTATCACATGTTCATCATCAAAAATATAATAACATCCATATTGGAATAACCAATGGGTATTTGAAGCTTATTTATTTACTATAGGAATATAATTTTCACTGACAGGAAAATAATAAGGTACTCATATATCTAATGTTTGAGCTTTTTTCCTTCTAAGCACTTATATTAGTTTTCCTTTTCCATAATTTCTTATTGTTTCATATTTTAATTATTTGTTATTATTAATTAGAATACATAATATAATATTTAAATGTGGTTTGTATACTTACTTATACCGTATAACTGTTACATTGTGTTAGAAATCGGAAGCAGTTAATGTTTTTGAACACACAATTCCATTGCTTTTATAGTTCTCTTTCACCTACATCTACCCTCTTTTATACGAGTTTGTTAACAATTGAACATTTAAAAATTTTTAGTTTTTGGTACACAAGTTGGACAAACCAACCAACAATTATGTCATTAATGGTAGTAGACTAATATATGTACGTTTATCTTACACACCTGTGTTAAGAAGGACAAATATTTTTTTTACCGTATAATGTTAAGGGTAATTAACATATACAATTATAATTAATTATTCTACACAAAACTAAAATCATTACTATACCCACTTTGTTCTACAGTTCACTTAAAACTATATATATTGGTATGTTCACAAATTTACATAATTAATAAATTAACAAAATCCCAGAAAAAAAAGTAACTCACTTTCAATTTGGCATTTCGAGTTCGATCCTTTGACAGTATGACTTCTTGGACTTCGTTCTGTGGACGGTCGGAGTTTTTGCCGAAAATAACGACATTTTTTTTCGTCAACGGCGGCAAAACTACGAATGTGTCGCACGACCGCGGCAACTTTACAGTGTTCATGGTTAACAAAATAACTTATTGTGAACCTCAATGTCGATCCGCCGTTTATTTATTACTTCCGTCAGACGGGGACGAATGACATTAGTCACACAGACTCAACTGTCATGTGTCATCGGTGGGAATTTCGTGCACAGATTATAAATGTTTTTCTCGTGATTGTTTTTTTTTAATGTAACAGAAATAAATGTTCGCATTAGTAACTCATTGATATTAGTAATAAATAGATTTTCCTATATAGAAGGACATACTTTGTTGTTACACACCACCATGGTAACTTTACATTGTTCAATTGGTTGAAATATAAGTGATAGTAATAAGTTATGATCTTTTATTTTGAGCTGCCGTTTATTTATTACTAAAATCAGACGAGTTACGTTAGTCGCAGAGATTTAACTCTCATGTATGTGGATTGTAGTATGAATTTTCGTGTACAGATTATAAATATTGTAGTAATCGTTTTATATAAACTTATTAATGTAAAAAAATTATTGATACTAGCAATAATTCGTAGAATTTTTTTACGGTTTTATATGTATAATTAATATTACGTTTTAACTGGCTAGAGTGTTATTTCAATTTTTACCTAAAAAGGATATGTTCCGTTAATACGTTCCATTCAAAGAAATTATATTCTTTCTTAATGTTATTTTTCAACTTCAGTAGTAGAATAAGCAAGGAACCTAGTGTTGACACACCATCTTTCGCTTTCTGTCAATTTTTCGGAGTAATTTATATTGAGCGGGGGAAAATGGAGTATCAAAATTCAACACCATCCACTCTTATTTTTATTTTAGCTTTTAAAAATGTTTAAAGTTCATAATAAAAAATCTTTGCACTTTATATTATGTGTTTTTTTTAAAACTTATGCTGTATCCTGCATGTATTCATATGAGTAACCCAGTGTTTAGACACAGCGTTCCTCACGAGACATTGCGCGACAATAGCGGCATTCAACTGAGCTGAATTGAACTTCAGTGAATTGAAATATTTTTTTTCCCCCCCGAGTGGGATTCGAACATATAACCGTCGCGCTAAGTCAGTTGCTGTGCCGCTGCACAATAACGGCCTCGATGTTTATAGTAAAGTAGCTTTCCGTAAAAAACTAAACCTTCAACATTAAAAAGATTTTCACTAGCCTCTTTAACATATAAAATAGGGCTGTCGCTGAAAGGTCTCCTTATATAAATCACTTATGTAAATTCCCTTGTTTTGGGCAATAAACAGCGTAACGCGCGCCGGATACGCTTTTGTCTTTGAAACATTATATTTATAAGTTTAAGGATGTTAATCTAAAAGTAAAAATTTTAGTTGCAATTTTTTAAATTATAATTGTTAATTGTAATTGCACTAGTAGAAACATCACATTTAGTGACACTAAATGTGATATGTAAAGAGGTAGAAAAAGGAGCTAGGACAGCGAAGGTGAGTGTTGATGCTCACCGTCGTGGGTCTGGGGCACAAGGGTGTGACTATAACGCGGCGGTTGTGGGTTCGATCCCACTCGAGGAAATGAAATATTTATATAAGTTTATATTTTCATTTCTTTGCTCTGGTCTCGATTTAAAGAGCGGCGTTGAGCTCCGCCAACTAACACGCAATACTTCCAAAAGTTGGCTGAAAGTGGGGAACGGAGTGTCTTAACACTAGGTTAACTCCGTCTACACTGCAATGTGCGGGATCCAGCGTGAACATGATTAATTTTCTTATCATGACTGGTAGATGTAGGCCGTCTATAACACTAAAATCTCATGGTGGTCGGTGCTTCAGATGACAAGGAGTTTTTTTTGTGAAATCTAATTCTAGAGTTCAAACTTAGCTTACTCAAAAAGGAATTAATCAAAATATCATGATATCAATTTAAACAGTCGTGGCGCAGCGGCATCGGGTCTGACTGAAACGTGACGGCTTTGGATTCGATTCCTACACAGGGGAGCTAATATTTTAAGATATAGCGCGTCTCGAAATTGGCGGTGCGTGGGAAACCAAGTGTCCTACCACTAGGTTCCTTCTGCCTTTGCTATATGCGAGATTGATAGTGAAGCTAAAGAAAATTTTAGTTAAGCAGGAAAATAAAAATTAATTATATGTCACCGCGATCCTTATCCCTCTTCTTTTTTAAGTTGACTTTGAACGGAGAACGGAGTGTCCTAGCACTGTCCTTTCTGTAAGCAATGATATTGCTAAATATAACGGAAAACATTGGTTGGAAGGTGAAAAATAAAACAATGATAACCTTTTGAACGGTTGCTAAGTATTTTTTAAATTTTTCAAACGGATGGTTAGAATGCTGTGTATTTTTAGTGCATTTTCTTAAAAAGAGTTCCACAAACCTGCGTTCCGATGAAAACAATGAAAATTGTACAATATTTTCTTTTTGTTTATTTAAATAAAAATAAAGATTATTTTTTATTTTAATTTATTTTACTAAAAAATAAAATATAGTGTATCCCGTACACAGCATGGTAGGCAGAGGGAACCTAATATTAAGAAACTCCTTTCCCCACTTTCCACCGAGTTTTGGAGGCATTGCGTATTGAATGACGGAACTCAACGCCGCGCTTTACCTCGACACCAGAGCAAAGAAACCAAAATATAAACGTAAATAAATATTTAATTTCCACAAGTGAAGATTGAACCCACAACCAGTCGATTTTACAGTGACACTTTGTGCCTGCGCCACGACTGGCCTCGATTTTTGTAACGTTAAATGGTAAATAAAATTTTAGGAGTTTCTACTATAGTGTCTCCCTACAATACCTAACCTATCTACCAAATTTCCGCCTGTACGCGGTCTGTCAGTCTCAGTAACGAAAGAGTATACGTTGTACCTCTATAGACAAGTGCCTGTACATGATTGACGCTATTGTAATAACTACTGGGTTCTATTCCAAATATTGTAAAATATTTTTTCAGCTTTTCGCAGGTATGGTATGGTGTATAGCAGGGTAGTTAGAGGGTGCTTAGTGTTAAGATATTCCACTTACCCCTTTCCGTGGAATTCTAGAGGCATTGTGTGTTGAGTGGCGGAACTCAACGCCGCATCGAAGAACCAGAGCGAAATTAAAATATGTTTTTTTGTTATTTTCTCGAGTGGGGATCGAACCCACAATTTGTCGCGTTTACTGTCACACGTTTGTGCCCCTGCGCCACGACTAGTTTGAAAATATTTACATATAAAACAATATTCCTGTATTAAGCCGTCGTGGAGGAGGGGGGCAGCATCTGTGTGTAAACTGCAATTGTCTGTTTGATTCCCACTTTAGGCAATCAATTATTTATTTGCATTTCCTCGTTCCAGTGAACCAGGTTTTAACCAGAAATTTATAAATTACTAACCACTAAGCCATCACCGCCTAATAAATCAAAAAATAATTGAGTTCAGTGATAATTTGAAGCAAACTTCCAGTGGGCAGCTCTAGTATGAACTTTTAAAAAGGATTGTTTTAAAAGTTAATCAATTTTCATTATTCCCATCAATGGTGTAGTGGGTTCCCTTGTCTTTTGTTATTAGTTAGTCTGACTTTTATATATAGTAAGTGGAAAACAAAAGAGGCGGCCACATGATATTATTTTCGAAAGTATTTTTTTTACGTTGTATTCGCTTATAGGAGGTATTGCGTATTGAGTGGTGGAACTTAACTTTGCGTTTTGCCTCGTTACCAAAGCAAGCAAATGGAAACTATTAAATATTACATTCCTCAGAACGGGAATCGATCCTACGATCGTCGCGTTTTTCCAAATAATATAAATATAATCATCGGGGACCATTACGAGCGATATTAGACAATATATTATAAAATTTAAAGCACATTATAACTGTATTTTTGTTTTATTAGTGCTCTCATAAAGCTTTTCACTTTCATAGTCATTCACATAAAACTCTTGAAATACTTCAGTATAGAAGAAACTCTGAATATTGAGATGAGTAACTTTGATATAAAGAACTATTTATAAAAGGTAGTTATAATGATTCTAGACTGTATATTCTAGATCATTTGCATTTGTTTTTGTATACTATATATTTTTAAACAGCATAAAAAAAATACCTAAAAACACGTTTAATAGAAAACTTTTAGGCAAATTAAAAAGAAAACAACTGAAATTAATATATGCAAACAAAAAATGGTAAAAAATTGAGTATTAAATTGTTTATTACCGAACACAACCCCCCTTCCATAATCCCCCTTTAAAAACGTCATCTATTATGTGGCTCTTTTATATTACATAAGAATTAAATTAAAACAGCTTCACGCTGTATCCCGCACACAGCGGGTAGGCAGAGGAACCTAGTGTTAAGACCATTGCGTGTTGAGTGGCAGAACTCAACGCCGCGCTTAGCCTCGACACCAGAGCGAAGAAATGAAAATATAAATTTATGTGGGGATCGAACCCACAACCAGTCGGTTTTACAGTCACAATTCGTGCCGCTGCGCCGCGACTGGCCTTAATTAAAATAAACATATTAAATAAAAATAGTCAATACTATTGCAGCAAACGGAAAATATATCGAATTTAGTTCGCGGTCTTAGTAATGTTACCCGAAGAATCAAAGACTTTTATAAATCTAATAATAGATATACAAATAAAAATTGACAGAAATACTTATAACTACCAAATTCGGTCAACTTACTGCACTTTAAACTTTAAAAATATTTGCCAAACAAACAATTGACTGTTACGAAACGTAGAAAAAAACCAAGAAAATGGGCATAGAAAATGAAATATTTTTAAGATTTCTGGCCACAACCGGAAGTGGCGGTGGCTCGGATATTATAAAGGATGTTGTAGCTCATCGATCATCGTTCCTGTCAACCGGAGCTACTTTAGGTGCGCCCCTCCCTTAAATACACCAACCTGCATAAATATCTGATTTAAATCTTACGCAATATCTTAAATCAGTGGTTAGTATTATTAAACTTCATACAAATATACCCACAATTATGTCTAATATATGCTAAAATGTACATCCATTTTTTTTTTAATTCATGCATATACCGCAAACAGCGGGATAGGCAGAGGGAATCGAGGAAACCTGTGTTAAGACACTCCGTTCTCATAAAGACAGGCATTGCGTGTTGAGTAGCAGAACTCAATGCCACACTTTGCCTAGTCACCAGGGCGATGAAATGAAAATATGAAATATTTGATTTCCTTGAGTTAGAATCGAACCTACAACCTGTCGCGTTTACTGTCACACGCTTGTACTCTTGTGCTACGGCTGCCCTCAATTTATTACTAGTTTTAACCTGCGGCTTTACTTCCATGCGGCCATCGTATGATAATAACTAAGAAATGTCTTTGACACATACCAAGCACCCATCCACCCGAGGTGACGCTAACCGCAGGTACGGTGGGTTACTTTAAAATAATTAACGTGATATAATGGACCATCCAACGCAGAAAGAATTTTTCAAATGAAACTAGTAGTTCCAGAGATTAGCGCCTTTTATCAAACAAACTGTTTAGTTTTTTTTAAATATTAGTATAACTTAATTTAGATTTTCAACCTAGTGTTAAGACATCCGTTTTATATACTTTCCGCCTCAATTTTCGATAAATCTTGATACAGGCATAGAAATGAAAATAATTTATTCTTAAGTGGGAATCGAACTCACAGCTGTCGCGTTTACAGTCAGTCCTTGTGCCGTGTCCCCACTACTGATGGTAACATAAAAAAAGAGATTAAATCATAGACTTATTATTAATAAATTGAGGCCAGTCGTGGCGCAGCGACACAAAGTGTGATTGTAAAACCGACTGGTTGTGGGTTCGATCCCCACTCGAGGAGATTAAATATTTACTTAAATTTATATTTCCATTTCTTCCCTCTGGTGTCGAGGCTAAGCGCGGCGTTGAGTTTTGCCACTCAACACGCAATGCCTCCAGAATTCGGCAGAAAGTGGGGAACTGTTGTCTTAACACTAGGTTCCCTCTGCCTACCCTGCTGTGTGTGGGATACAGCGTGAAGCTGATTTTTTTTACTTATTATTAATGTTAAAAATCCAATATCATAAATCATACTGCTGTTACATACAGGTAATTTAGAAGTTTATCTCCAGTAAGAAGATTATAGTAATTTTCATGATTATACATACTACAATCCATACAAATTGACATACTAACTACTTCTAGATAAGATATCGTTGTCTGGTTTAAAAATTATATTTGAGCTAAATGATAACAGTTCCAGATTTAATTTCATTTTGGGGCATGTTGTTTGTCCTAGCTATAGCTAATTGATAATTTTGTGATGAACGGAATGAAGGCGCAGTGGGATAGCATTTGAATTTTAACGCTATGATTGTGCGTTCGAGATCGACTTTGGGGAAATGATTATTATTATTTAAACTATCATCGTTTCCCCGATTTAATAGACAAAGAGCAGCGTTGAGTTCCGTCAATAAATACGTAGTGTATCCAAAATTGGGCGGTCCTTGGAGAAAAAGAGTGTCTCTACTAGAAGTTAAATATAGCATCATAGACATTGGTTATATAGTATTAAGACACTCCGTTCCATACTTGCCGCCGAATTATCTAGACACTCAGTGGTGAGTAGCGAAATTCAACGGGGCGCTTTGTCTTAATACCAGCGCGAGCAAATGAAAATAATTTCCCTCGAATGGGAATCAAACTCAGAACCATGCCGTTTAACGGCTAACACAAAGGGTTCAATAAAAAAAATATTTATAAAAACAAGAATCCCGACTGCATAAAACTAAAAAGAAAATAAAGCCGAAAGTTAATTATGATTAACTTTTGGCTTTGAAGGCCCAATAATTTATTATGATTAACAGACGCTATGATTATTTTTTTTAACGACACCTATCTAAGAACACTTGGGTTGCTGAGACGAATCTAATGATATATACCTCAATTATGTAAATCCGTTCAGCTGTTCTGGAGATATGAGGTACTAAAGAATATTACATACATACATACAAGATACGCGCGAAAAACATAACCCTTCCTTAGCAGTCGGGAAAAACACATGAGAGTGATAAATCACTTTATTTGTGACCCACGTAACATTATTACTGCATCGGGCGACCAGTCCTTGCTTGAACGGTGCCAACTACTGACTCGTATATTACAATTATTATCTTCGTCTTAGAAAATATAACGATAAATTCCGAAAGCCATTTTAAAAGAATTTTGAGAGGAAATTTGAAGCTATTATACAATAACAGTGTTATTTTAGCTTTAGTTTTATGATTTCTTTATAAAACTAAGGAGATCGTCGTGGCGTGTTGGTTGTGGGTTCGGTTCTCACTCAGGGAAATGAGAAGATAAAGCGCAGTGTTGAGTTCCGACTCTCAAAACGCAATGTATTGAGAACTAAGCGGAAAGTGGAAACAGAGTGTCTTAATATTAGGCTCCCTCTGTCTACCTGTAATGCGGGAAAAAACGTGATGTTGTAAAAAAAAAGAAAAATAGATTATTTTTCTTAATCGATCTTTAATACACTTAATGTGAAAAAATCAATTAAGTTTCAATAAAAAAAAAGTCAATTTCCGCCCCTCAGACTTAATGTCGCGATTTTTGGCGAAGATTGGGTGCCAACGGAACGGAGTGCCTCAACTCTTCTCTCTGCCTACCCTGCTATGTTATTAAACGAATCGAGCTGCTGCATTTCATCTTATATTTCTTTCTCTTTTTATTTTATTTGTATGAAAATATTATTCCTCCGTCAGTATTTCCATAGAGTCCATTTTTAAAATAAATTATAACAATTGTCCTCTAAATTCAATACCGCGGTGACCCACTTCCATCAGAGCATTCTCGTTTTAGGCAGCTGTTGGTGACAATCGCTTACTATCGTTGAATTAAAGTTTCACCTAGTTTATTTAAGTACTGACTGTAATATAATAAAATATAGACCATAAAATCTGAAAATAAAGTGTAGCAGCAAAGCGTTTGATTGTAAATCCGACGGTTGTGGGTTTGATTCTCGCTCGGGGGAATGATTTATTATCATTTCCTCGCGCTGGTAACAAGAAGCAAACGCATCGTTGAGTTTCGCTACTCAACGTAATGTCTCGAAATTGGGCAGTATGTAGAGATCGACGTGTTTTACCTCTTAACACAGGGTAAAATGTGAAAGCTCTCTGCCCACTCTACTATATACGGAACATAATATTTTTTGTATCAGCTTCATCCCGCACACAGCAGCGATGTATCCCGCACACAAGAGGGTAGGCAAACGGAACCTAGTGTTAAGACACTCCGTTCCCCATTTTCTGCCGAATTCTAGAGCCATTGCGTGTTGAGTGGCAGAACTCAACGCCGCGCTTTGCTTCGACGTAAGAGCGAAGAAATGGAAATATAAATTTAAGTAAATATTTCAATCTCCTCGAACCCACAACCAGTCGGTTTTACAGTCACACTTTGTGCCCCTGCGCCACGACTGGCCTCAACAACTGAACAAAATATAAAGCTTAAAAAAATATAATCTCCATTGACTTTACAAGAAAGTTGAAATACTCGCCTCAACAAAATTTAGAAACGAAGAGTCCTAACACTATACTATTTGTTCCTGGTACTATTTATTCCCAGTTCCATGTAAATTACCACAAAAAAAAACGAAAGAAAAACATCCTCTGCCATATATACCTACACAAACAATATAAATTCACCAGAATCTCTTAAATAAATCTGGTAAGCATTTAAAATATATATACTTTTAAAATACTATAAAAATGCACAGAGCCGACAGTGCTTAATCGTGTGTAATAAAAAATGTTCTCAACGCTTGCATTTTTTTGGGCCGAGTTGACACACTTTAATGCTTTTCAAGTAAAATAAAATAAAAGTTTAAAATCACCTCCATTGCACTGTTGGGATGAATTCTGTAGGAATGGGTATAATAATGATATAAAATATTATTAAAAAAAAATTAAAATAAAGTAGCTTCACGCTGTATCCCGCAAACAGCAGGGTAGGCAGAGGGAACCTAGTGTTAAGACACTCCGTTCTCCACTTTCTGCGGGATTCTGGAGGCATTGCGTGTTGAGTGGCAGAACTCAACGCCGCGCTTAACCTCGACACACTCGACACCTTTAAGTAAATATTTCCTCTACTCGAGTGGGGATCGAACCCACAACCGGTCGGTTTTGCAGTCACACCTCGTGCCGCTGCGCCACGACCAGCCTCAAAATATTATAAATTATAAATATAATATATTTAATTTGGTCATTCATTTTTGGTCTTTTTGTGGAGCTTCACGCTTTTTCCCGTAAAGTAGGATAGGCAGTGCTAAAACACCCCGTTCCCACTTTCGTTTAATTTTCGTGACATTGCGTGTTATAGATAAAGAATAAGGGGGAATAATTTTTTTTTTCAGTTTTTTTGCTCTTGTTAAAGTGCGACGTTAAGTTCTGCCGCTCAACACGCAATGCCTCGAAAATTCGGTGGAAGGTGGGGAACGTAATTTTAATGAGAACGGAGTGTCTTAACACTAAGTTCCCAGGTTCCCTCTACCTACTCAGCTATGTGCGGGATATAGCGTGCAGCTAAAGAAAGACCCTAAAATTTATAAATGGCCAAATAGAACAAGAAAAAATCTATGTATAAAATTATTATTTATTTAGAAAAAAAATGAGCCAGTCGTGGCGCAGCGGCACGAGGTGTGACTGTAAAACCGATTGGTTGTGGGTTCGATCCCCACTCGAGGAGATAAAATATTTACTTAAATTTATATTTTCATTTCTTCGCTCTAGTATCGAGGTTAAGCGCGGCGTTGAGTTCTGCCACTCAACACGCAATGCCTCCAGAATTCGGCAGAAAATGGGGAACGGTTGTCTTAACACTAGGTTCCCTCTGCCTACCCTGCTGTGTGCGGGATACAGAGTGAAGCTGATTTAAAAAAAAAGTTGGTAGAGAATTCTAGACGGTAACTAAGATGAGCTTAATCGGATAGTAAACATTAAAGAAAATATATGTTGATATTTATCGCCATCACTTCATATATAACTGATATTTTTAGGATTTCTCATTCCAAATAAATTCTAGTAAAATCTCTATGTGTCTATCTATAGTATACTGTTAAATAGTATATCAAAACTTACGTAGAAAATAAGCTAAATACTGTTAAAGTAGTGATATATATGTAATTGTATGAAATGGTTGTAGATAAAGTTTTGGGGAAATGTAATTTACAATATTTTCATTTCTTCGATCTGTTAAAGAAACAAAGCGCGGCTTCGAATTCCGTCATTCAACCCACAAAGCCTCAAGATTTTGACGGAAAGTGGGGAACGTGAAGTGCCTTAATGGGAACGGATCTGACAAAGTTACCGGGTTCCCTCTGGTTACTGAAGCTGGAACAATATTTTATCCAATATAGTATTAACCATAATTTAAGGTTCACTTAATACGACCAATCGATTTGATTGTATAACTTTAAAAATAAATATTAACCGATGCGTAAAAACCGCCAACGATGTTTGTGCGTTGTCAGTTATACCCAAAATTAATTGCTTACGAATAAATGTTAATATTGACCTGAAATATAAATATTTTTTTTATATTTATTTCTTTAGCTTCTCACTGTATGCAGCACATAGCAAGGAAGGTATAGAGAACCTGGGAGCCTAGTATTAAACACTCGGAATTCAATGCCGTGCCGTGAATTTAAAATAACTATGTCTCAAGTGCATATTATAGTTATTTACATGATACTAAAACGCAAAACAACGAATTTAAAATTTTTGTCTGTCTGTCTCTCTGTGGGTTCGGGTTAATCCCCGGAACAGATGAAATGGTTTTTATAGGACAATCACTAGAAGATAGTAGTAATAGGTTGTAGTATAGATTATTCGGAAGTTTTGCCCCAGAAATCACGCGAGAATGGGGTTAACAAAGGAAACACCAAGGTTAACGCTCACAAGTACCTATCGTCTAGATTTTTTCTAATCATATCGTGCGAAGTAGCTATGAGCAGATTAGTGGAAGACAACAGTAGAGTTGAGGCCAGTCGTGGCGCATGGGCATAAAGTGTGCCTGTCCTGGGGCATAAATCGACTGGTTGTGGGTTCGATCCCCATTTGAGGAAATGAAATATTTATTTATATTTATATTCTCATTTCTTCGCTCTGGTGTCGAGGGGAAAGCGCGGCGTTGAGTTCCTCCACTCAACACGCAAGGTGTCTAGTGCTTTCTTGAGGCGGCGAATGGATTCAGGGATTATTAGCTATCTATAAGCGCGGCGTTGAGTTCCTCCACTCAACACGCAATGCCTCCAGAATGCCTCCTGAGGTGGTGTTTCTCTTCTTGAACATGAAATATTTTATCAGAGTTGTAACATTTCAGAATTCCTTAGAAAGAATGCGGTAGTAGGATTTTCATTTTGTACAATAACACACCGTTCCATATTCTATCAAAAGCTTGTTGTATGTCAAGAAAGGCCAATGAACAGTAACTCAAAAATTACGCAATCTCTCAAAAATTAGGCGAAAAATGGTGAACGGAGTGTCATAGCACTATGTTTCCTCTACCTATCTTGCTATATGCGAAATATGTAATAAATTTGGAAAATAATGCTCCCATAGTGAAAATCGAACCCATAACCATCGTGTGACATGTAAGCGTTCTTAAATGTGCCGGAATGGTGTCGAAAGTTATCGAAAAATGTATCGAATTCATTTCGTTTGATAAATTTAATACACAGAATTTTTGGTTAACCAAATGTTTTCACCTCGTCAATTAGTTTTATTAAACAAGTGACTTCGACTGTATGAAAACAAATATTTTAAATAATAAATTTAATTCTTGTTATTAATAAAATGTAAGGTAAATTATATTTGAGAAAAGCAGCAATTGAGCTTTAAGTACACTACAATAATAACTTAACAAGCAGTCGTGGCGCAGTGGCAAATGCGTGGGACTCTAAAAGCAAATGATAGTGGATTCGATTGCCGTATTTAATATATTCTTCGCTCTCGTAACGAAGCAACGCGCGGCGTTGTGATCCGCCAATCAACACGCAATGATTTCAGAATTCAATTTCAGAATTCGGCATTTTTCGATTTTGCATTTATTTTCATAAATGTATTATCTTTACTAATATAATAAAGCGAAATGTTTGTTTGTTAGTTAGTTTATTTGTTTGTTCCTCAACAGTTTAGGCGTAGGTTTTCTTTTTCACTTCACTTTTTTATCCACATAAATAGATACTACTCAAAAAACATACCAGAACGAGAAAAGGATATCTCTCGTTCTATTTTATGCAATTACCTATTTTCTACAATAAACCTAAACAACGGTTAACTTCACCGCCAATACTTACGACTTGATTTCGTGAATGACTGACTTTTTGTGTCTGTGACGGTTATTCTTACAAATGGCGTTTTATTTTTCAACGATAATTTTATTAATTTTTTGTTTGAAAAAATCGCTTTTTCATTTTTGGCAAAATCCTTTTTGTTTTAATTTGTATTAGGCTTTCATAGAGTAGTTAAAACTGTGCTTTCATTTCAAGTCATGATGACAAAAACATTTTGTATATTAAATTTGGTTATTTATACGATACAAGAAAATAGCGGAAAGTAATTTCACAATTGCATTCGTAGCAAATATTATTTACAACAAGCTATGTGAACGCATTAAATTTAATGTTCAAATCAAATCAAATCAGCTTCTCGCTGTATCCCGCACACAGCAGGGTAGGCAGAGGGAACCTAGTGTTAACACACTCCATTCCCCACTTTCTGCCGAATTCTGGAGGCATTGCGTGTTGAGTGTCAGAACTTAACGCCGCGCTTTGCCTCGACACCAGAGCGAAGAAATGGAAATACAAATTTAAGTAAATATTTCATCTCTTCGAGTGGAGATCGGACCCACAACCAGTCGGTTTTACAGTCACACTTAGTGCCGCTACGACTGGCCTTTAAATTTAAATAATATAACACCAGAGGAGCTATGCGTTACCTACGTTTCAGTTGGAGATAGACGCGCTTATTGAAAGTACTCATGTCATATCGACCTGGAAACATTGCTGCATGTAGGCCATTCCAAAGTTCCGTGGCACAGTTCCGTGGCACATTTCGTAAGAACTTCCTTGCAGGAAGTTCCTACGAAATCAAACAGTAGTGGAGTGCCACGTATCGAGGTGGTCAGCTTCACGCTGTATCCCGCACACAGCAGGGTAGGCAGAGGGAACCTAGTGTTAAGACACTCCCCACACACACTCCGTTCTCCACTTTCTGCCGAATTCTGGAGGCATTGCGTATTGAGTGGCAGAACTCAGGTGGTGTGGATGATATTTTAGGATGTGATGTATTGTGCGGTTAAAAAATTCGGCGACAGGTAACAGGTCAAAACGTTCTTCAGAACACTATAAAGTATATACTATGCGCTATAAAGTAGACACTATGTACTATAAAGTAGCTGATAAGAGCGGTTCAGTGATTTAGTTGCTAGAGCTGGGTATCTCATTAAAAGTGTGGAACGTGAGTGCTGGCGTCGTTAGTTATTTTCGTACGAATTTTCAGATTCGAATGGAAATAGAAATATCAAAAAAATCATTGAACTATGAAATATTTCTATATATTTTTTTAAATAAAATTCGACATATTTTGAAGCGTATAGGCGGCCGTTGTGGTGCAGTGATTGCAGTTGATTGTAAAATAGATGGCCATGGGTTCGATGGTTTCGGTGAATGTTTATAAATAAGTCAATTTTAATTTCTCTGGATTGGTCGAAAAAACATGGCGTTAAGCTCTGCTGCACAACACGCAATGTCTTAAAAATGGGCGGACGGTAAGGAAATGAGTGTTTTAACTAGATTCCCTCCGATTACTCTGCTATGCTGAAAAAGCATGAAATATTTTTTTTATATTGACCTAAATATATGTTTAGGGGTAAGAATAAGAGAATCTGATTCCTTTCACTTGGTTGTTTTTTTTCTACTCACTTAGGGACAATCTCCGTTGCGCTGATAGAAAACTAAGTTCATAAGCGATATACTTTCTTTCCTTCACGCTGTATCCCACACATATCATTCAGGATTTTTTAAAATTAATATTTAATATTAAATAACTGGATTTGTAATAGATTTAACTTAGAATCTGATCTACAATAAATATTTCTTCAGTGTCCCGTGGACTATTTTCAACAATATTCTAGAATTTCTAGGATCGCTTCGTAACTTATACAATGTCACCGTTGCAATATTCTATTTTATTCGCTCGAAGTTATTATCCACTCTGCCCTCTTGGAAGCATGAAATGCAATACTTCTATTGAAAAATATATTTTAAGAGACAACTATTTGTCACGTACCTTGTAAAATATAAAATTTTTGTTTTTTATTAAATTTGATACTGTCTCCAGCATATAACAGTGTAGGGAAGGAAATACATGCTTTGAGATACTCTCCGCTCATTTTTGAGACATCGTGTAATGAGTGGCAGAACTCAGCGCCGCGCTTTGTCTTGTTAATGAAGTGAGGAAATTGAAGTAATACATTCCTCCGCATGGCAATCGACAACTGACAACCGTCGCTCTTACAGTCGGTCGCTACGCCACTGCGCCACAACGGCATCAAAAAAAGTTATATAATAATAATTCTAAAAACTACATTTCCCTATATAGGTGGGTAGGTGAGGTATGATCGTCTGGGCCAAGAGACTTTCTGCCCAATTTCAATCTCTGCTTAATGTGATTGAAATTATTTGAATATCGTAACTAATTTCTCCCAGCGTAGAACAAATTCCGTGTAAGCGGAAAGATTTCTATTAAAATAGCATTTGACAATGTTAAAGGCATAAGTACGAAGAATTGATTTTTACAAAAATATATTTTGTTATCTCTCAAGCTATTAAGCTTTTGGAGTAGTCATTAAAATTTTTGTACGTGGAAAAAAATATGACATTTTTACTCATTCGTTGTTTTAATGACGAAGCCCATTAAAATAAAAAAAATATATCTTTATAGAGACGACAATTTATGTAACTTTATCCTACGATAAGATTACATAAATTTGATTTTAGTTCATGTCTAAAATAATTATGTTCTTGACTTTGTACTTGAATTTCAAAAATATTTGGAAGAAATAGTTAGATAAAATATTCTTAACTTCATATTGACATATAAATTAAAACTTGCCGTGTGATTTCGGCCTAGAATAGGATCATCCTGGTACTGGTGGTGTAGTCAGAGGCAACTAAAGAGTCACGTCGCCAGCAATGGCAACACGCATGGGCAGACTCGACCGGATCATTGCCACCCCCGGCATTTAAAACCGGCGTGAAGTAGTGGCTTTATGCCACTGCGTTTCGTATCAGGTCCGGTGGGTTCCGGCGCCCAACCCACCTTTAAGGCCGGCAACGCCAAGATAACAAGGAAGCGGTATCCAAGTCCAGGCCCACTAGGACTTTATGGAATCTACCATGCAGCTCCTTGCTCTTCCACACAGCCATGCGATCAGAAATAGTAAGTACTACACGCCGACGCTAGTTCTCCTTGCCAAGGGAAGAGGAGTAACACCTTTGTCAACACCTTTTTACCACAATTCAATCACCACATCCTTGTGCATATCCACGGCACCACGCTATATACCGACCATATAGTACTCTAAAAGACGGCACATCTGGATCACATGATAGAGTAAATCTGGATTCGGGATCTCACGATTAACAATACTATCCTCAGAACGTCCTTTGTACACTCCATTGGTTTTTTGAAAGATACCATTTTGATTGTATCGATTCCATCGTTCTCTATATCTTCTAATGCGTTTTGCCAGTGCATAGAGTTTCTGTTTCAGGAAGTCAATACGGTCTGTGACGTTAGCCATATACACATCAAAATCTCGTGAAGTCCATGTGGGATGTCAATTCTATTATCATTATGATGATAGTAGTTTAGTTAACGGTTAAATAGCGAAAAGCCTCGACTAACATCTTAAGAGGTTATCGCTTATCTGTTAGATTAAGAACCGGATGCAGAAGGCAGTTTTATTTGAGACGGCGCGTATTGTGAGGAGGTTCCTCTTTCACCTCTCACCCTTGCCACCGGAGGCTCAAATGTAAAAATGTTAAATTGATTCCTCTTGTATAATAAAAGTATATATTGTATGGTTCATCATAGACGATATGATTGATACCTATTTAGAAAACGTATAAAAATCGACTCTACCGACTCGACTCGAGGAAACCGATTGATTAAGATAATTTATATTTTTTAAGATACTAGGAGTGTTAAGATATTCTGTTGCCCATTTTCCGGCCAAATTTCGAGACATTATGTGTTGAATGGCAGAACTCAATGCCGCGCCTAGCTTATCAGAAAGAAATACAACAAATCAAACTCCAACAACTACGTATACAGTAAAACGCGGTCCTACCTCGGCGCGACGGCCTATTTTAATTTAATAGTTTTCAAATGATGCTAACAGCAACTCTCCTTAATTGGTCGTTCAGTGTAGCACTATATTACTATCATATGATCCCAAATCACAATATTATAAACATGAGGCCAGTCGTGGTGCAGTGGCGCAAAGTGTGACTGTAAAACCGTTTGGTTGTGGGTTTGAACCCCACTCGAGGAGATGAAATACTACTTAAATTCATATTTCTATTTCTTCGCTCTGGTGTCGAGGCAAAGCGCGGCATTGAGTTCTACCACTCAACACACAATGCCTCCAGATTTGGCAGAAAATGGGAACCGGAGTGTCTTAATACTAGATTCCCTCTGCCTACCCTGCTGTATGCGGGATACAGCGTGAAGCTAATTTAATTTAATTTTAATTTCATGAACATATTCCGGATTGACAGCTTCCGACCATCATAAATTATACATCAACAAATACTAACCAGCAACATCAGCAGAACAACGAATTCACTAAAATATAATTAAAATTAATATATAAATTAATTATTTTGTGAATACTGTTGCGGAGATAACGTCATTATCGCACACACATACGACTAAAGATAATTAATATTTCATTATAACGCGGGCGTCGCGGATAACCTATCAAACTGTCACACGCACTAGCAATCCATAGCTGGAATTATTGTCCCTATAGAAGTCAATTACTGATACATTCGGTACAGTGTAAACGTATAATTGAATTTTATGTTACATGTGCTTGTGTGAATGAAATATTGAATATATGGTCGCCGTTTGACTATAAACGTGGCGGTTGTGGGTTCGATTCTCAATCAGAGGATTTATTTTTTATTTTTCGCTTTAGTAACAAGACATAGCGATCAGTTGACTGCCATTTGGCAAGATGTCATTCTTTTTTTTTTACAACTTAGACTGTAGACTCCCACTCGAGGAGATGAAATATTTACTTTAATTTATATTTCCATTTCTTCGTTTTGGTGTCGAGGACAAGCGCGGCGTTGAGTTCTGCCACTCAACACGCAATGCCTCCATAATTCGGCAGAATGTGGGGAACGGAGTGTCTTAACACTAGGTTCCCTCTGCCTACCCTGCTGTATGCGGGATACAGCGTAAAGCTGATTTAATTTAATTGTAATTATCAGCAAACTACTTCGCTGGATCACCGTGTCGTCCACGACGTTGCTGCAAAATTTCAGAGCTGTAGGCTTAACGGTCTAGGAGGAATAGCATTACAACGAAACACATTTTTGACTAGTAAGAACTTCGCTTCGCTCAATTCAATGATTTTGTAAGTTCTGTTTAATAATAGACGGTCTCTAATATTTATAGCAACATTTTAATTTGTTAATAATAATAACTATATGTTACATTCACAAAAAGTGATTACGAAGTGTGTAGAGCAGTGGTTCCCAATCAGTGGTCCGCGGACCACCAGTGGTCCGCAGAAGCCTAAATATGGTCCGCGATCGATTTTAATTCTATGATGGGAAGAATGATATAAAAGTGGTCCTTGATTAAGAAAAGGTTGGGAACCCCTGGTGTAGAGTAAGCAAAATGATACTCATACTGCTGAAATTTAGCATGTAGGGTGAAG
This sequence comes from Heliconius erato demophoon, assembly GCA_018249695.1. Classification (NCBI taxonomy): domain Eukaryota; kingdom Metazoa; phylum Arthropoda; class Insecta; order Lepidoptera; family Nymphalidae; genus Heliconius; species Heliconius erato. The sequence continues at coordinate 42,219 of DWQW01000464.1, forward strand.
TATTGGGGAGCAATAAGAGAGGATTTCCTGAAATATCTGTGGAAAGGGAAAAACACGAGAAAACACATTTTACGTTTTAAAATATACGAAAATGAAGTTTCAGATGACCAATAAATAATATGACATAAAGCTTAATTTAATAAGGTTTGGTTTCTTGCAAAATTTTTACCAAGAAAATTTATTTTTGTAATTGAAAGTAACTTAATTGCTCTCTATTGAAAGAATATTGTGAACCCTTAAAAGTATACATTGTTTTTATTTCGCTTTGTCGGTGCTCCTACCGTTTTAATTAAAATATTTCCTTTGAAAATGTGTAACGCGCGCCTTGGTGGTGGAGTGTCTGACTGTAGACGCGATGGTTCTGGTTTCGAATCCATCTAGAGGTACAGTTTTTAGTTTTATTTAGGATTGAAGTTGGAATTAGCTGATATTTAAATATGACGATCTTAAGGCAGTCAAGCAAATGTGCTAAATTTCGCAAATGTATGTATGTTTGTATACAAATTTCTCAGAAACTAAAAAGAGATATTTTTTTTATTTAAAAAAAAAATGAGGTTTATTCAAATCATGGAATAGTCTTGTAGGTTTCAAAGACGCGACGCGCGCGCAAATATAATATACATTTTAATTATACGTTTTTAGATATAGAATTATGCAGGTAATGAATTTGTTTGTTTTTTTCATTTTCACATTTAAAATTTTCTTGAGTAGATAGAGAACATATAATAATTACTTTCGTTAATGTTAGACAAAAACTGAAAAGCCATAGCAAGGTAGGGGTAGATGAAAGCTAGTGTCAAGCCACTCCGTTTCCTGCCCAAATACTAACTTTTAACGCTTTTCTTCTCAGAGCAAGGAAATAAAATATTTTTTCCCCTGATGAATCGAACCTATAATGATTCCTTTGTTTTTACTAGTCATTTTAAATAGAAACTTATAATAATATAATAACATATATTTTTGTCCTTTTTGGATTCGAATTGACTACCACAACGGTTTACCACGGTTTAGCTCGTTACATGCGAGCTATACCAGACAACGTATATAATATATCTTGAACTGGATATTAAATATTCATATAGAAAATAGTTTCTGTGAATACATTTATAAGTAGAGTGCTCCTGACCACAGCAAAGACTCATCTAGTGCTCCTCCAATAGAAATAGTATCTACGTAATATTTACATTTTACGTATAATGTACGAGTATAGAGGGCGTCGTGGTCTGATTGTAAACACGACGGTTGCGGAACGAGAATCGAACAGATTTTCACTCTAGCTTATGAATAATTTATATTTCCTTGCTTTGGTAAGAAGGCGAGCAAAGCGCAGCGTTCAGTTACGCCACTCAACATGCTATGTATTAACACTAGGTTTCCTCTGCTTATATTGCTATTTGCGGGATACAGCGTGAAGCTAAAAATAAAAACAACAACTTTTTTTTTAAATTATTGTGAACGTCATAGTAAATACAATTAAATATCAAAGAAAAGATTTTATTGGCAATGTCGTCTTCTTGGAGGATAGGAAAAAAATATTCAATTACAGTTAGTCGCTGAAATGGAACACTCGACCTTAAGGCGGGTGTACACAATATTTTTTAAAATTTATTTTTTAACTTCACGCTATATTCTATACGTAGCAGAGTAGGCGGAGGGAACTTGGGAATTTAGTGTTAAGACACTTAGCTCTCAAGAAGACTCTTAGGTTCTCCGAATTCTTAAAGCATTAAGGGAAAGATAATGTTTATTATTTAATTCCTCTGAGTTGAAATCAAACCCACAAATGTTTACAGTCGCACATTTCTGCCCCCTTCGCTACGACGACCTTACATATTTTCTTTTCTTACATATGTAAATTGGTAAAATTTGATTTATCTTGTTATCTGTTATCATAGGACAGCTAAAGGGATGGTCCTAGGTTTATATCCACTCGGGAAAAAATATTTCTCCGCCCTGACAAGATCAAAAGCGGTGTTAAGTTCCGTCACAAGACACACAATGCTCTCAATTTTGATGGAAAAAAGTAATAGAAAGGTAAACTGTCGTTCTCTATACGACATAAAAAGTAAAGTTGAAGAAAGTTGTCATTGCAGCAAAAAAATCTCTCCTTCCAAACAACTTTGTGAAATAGTAGGGGTATTATAAGCCGACAATCTACATTCACTTTGTGAAATAAAGAAAAAATATCTATATGGTAAAGTGAATTATTCTAATGAAAGAAACATGTAAGAAGAACGTGTTCAGATGTTCAAACGTGTCAAGAGAGGTCGAGGAGTCCTTGCTTGATCTTCGAGAACATAGTATCAGTGATACTGGAGCTTGGTAAAAAGTATGGTATGAAGACGTTCTGAAGGGCATGTATGAAGAGGTTAATGACAGTTTACTAAGCGGGTGTGTTGAGAAGTAGCATTTCTCCGTTTTCACCAGAAATCCGCAAGAGATAGAGCGTGATACCAAGAAGAATCAATATTGTCTTATGTGGTATTTGAACATATAACAATTGTGTTAAGTGTGTCATGTAGTAGGTAAACTCGTGAGGATATCGTCTCATGAGTTACACCTAAAGTAGAATAAGTATTAGATATGTGTATTTGTTTACTTTAGCCAGAGTTGGCTGACGTAAGAGGATAAAATACATTATTTAAAACTTTGAAATTCATATACACACAAACAAAATGCACGCGAAAGCTTCGAGTTCAATTTTCAGGTTATTAACTACACAAAAAATAAGATTATAACTGACCGCTCTCTAAACATAGAATATACGACCAATGTAATGGAACCCAAAACAGTGGCTGAAAATTACTTAAAGTTTTTGTCTGTTTGTTGCGTTGCCTGTTTGTTTGTCGGTGCGTTGGTGCAAGCCAATCTCAGAAACGGTTTAACAGACTTAAATGCACTTTACACTATAAAACTCTTTTTTACTGAGTGTATGGCGGATAATGCACAGACAAAACTACGGGACTAAAATACTAAGGGAATCCTCCCTTAGAGTTTTAGTCTTCTATCTTGTAACGTATGTGTTTTAAAGTCTAAGGTTGTGTTCGATTCCCAATCAGGGGGATTCAGTATTTTTATTTCTTCACTCGTAGAAAAACAATGTGTGGTGTGAAGTTCCGCCACTTTCCGCCAAAATTTCGAGACACTACAAGTGTCTTGGAAAGTGGGGAACGATCCCGATCCGTTCCATTTAAATGGAAGTATATAGGTGGTAGTAGGTTTCCTCTATCTACCGTAATACAGCGTGACGCTAAAAAATGCGGGCTACGACTAGTATTATATAAAATATTTTCAGTTTTATTAAACAAAATGTGCTGTGGTCCCTTATCATATCTTACGCAAATTCTATGGTAGAACGGAGAGTGGAGAAAATAATATTCAATTTCTAAATACTTGTGATATATCAAATACTAGTAAAAGCCATTTAAATTAACACACAGTAGCAGTGAGCACTCTGCCCAATATCCAATCATTTTCTAAGATTTATAAATGATTTTAACACTTTCCAAGATTAAGGGACTGTTTGGATTCGTTGAATGAAAATAAGAAGGATATTTCGGAGGAAAAAAAAGCTGAGATTTCCGTTCCTATTATCATCTCCATATTTGAAGTGTATCAAGTTTGATTTTTTTCAAGAGTTTGTTGAGTTATGACAACATTTTCATCGCTAATGGCCTATTTTAATGGAGAGAGAGATAGATGTAGGTAATATTTTTTAATACACATTGAAATTTTTTACTCTGTTTGTCATTTCCGCGCCTGTAATTGGCGTAACTCAACTCCGCACTTTGTGTTTATTAGGTTAAAGTTAAAAATAAAAAATAACCGGCCAAGATCAAGTCGGACTTGCCTATGAAGTGAAACAAAACATACTACCGTTACCATTCTTAATATGCTATTTTTAACCGACATCGAAAAGGAGGAGGAAACAGGATATGTTCTTAATGAATGAAGCGAGTATTGATTGAGAAGGATTTGTATCGACTATTGATTCCGTCGGTGACTAGCATTGCTCACATGCTATAAGTGAAAAACAGCGTGATTTATATAAAAAAGCTCTATCCACTGGTTTGAAACTCACATAAAAAAATGTATAAAAAAATATATATCTAAATGTATCACAAATTTTCCTCAACATTATACAAAATAATCTAACAGACATTACCCACATAATAGGGACCATCGATAACCAATATCGTGTGACATGCAACATGACGTGACGTGACGTGTCATGGCGTGACGTGACGTCATAAATACCCGTCAACTTGTCCCGTCATGTTCGTCTCTGTCACGTTGTGCTGTGTCATCGCTACGCGTTGTTGACTCGCAATTGCCTTGCGAGTTAAGGAAACAAACTAGGAGGAACTACGTGATAAATTACATGTATTATATTATACAGGAAATGTATTGCGTTTTATACAGATAATTGAGGCCGTGGTATCTGATTAAGCGTGGTGGTTGTGGGTTCGATTCCAATAAATGAAAGAAATATAGAAGGAGTTTCAATTATTTCGTTAGACAGCACCTCAAATGAAATGGCTATTTAGAAAAACAGAAGCCGTCGTCGTCGGTCGTGGATTCGATTCCCATTCCGGGAATGATTAATTTTCATTTCTTCGCAGCATTCATTTCATTTTCATTTTTTCAATTTCACAGCATTCATTTCCATTTTCTACATGCAATGTATTACGATGTCAACTTAGGTTATGACTTGAATTCGTGATATTTGTTGAGTGACGGAACTCGACGCCACGTTGCCTGCAAAAGCGGGAAAATTAATATACTATGAACACATCATTATTCCCTTGATTAGTAATCAAACCTACAATCATCGTGATCACAGTGCATCATGATTGCCTTTTTCTATCTTTGATGATTATTATTTGAGGCCAGTCGTGGCGCAGGGGTACAAAGTGTGACTGTAAAGGCGACTGATTGTGGGTTCTATCCCCACTCGAGGAAATGAAATATTTATTTACATTTTTATTTTCATTTCTTCCCTCGGGTGTCGAGGCAGAGTTCCGCCACTCAACACACAACGCCTCTAGAACTCGGCGAAAAGTGGGGAACGGAGTGTCTTAACACTAGGTTCTCTCTGCCTACCCTTCTGTGTGCGAAATACAGTGTGAAGCTAATTTAATTTTGAATTTTGATGATTATTTCTATTTCGTAGTATGTTTTCTATAGCTTCGACCCCGTGGTCAAAAATAAAATAACAATTATTTTTTAACATATTAGACATTCTACACTAGAACTCGAGGTAAATATGATTGCTTTGTACATTCGGTTACATCAAAAGGACTTTTAATGGATCATACAACACAAAAAGCAATTAACTCGAACTACGTACTAAGTAGTTCCTGAGATTAGCGCGTTCATCCAAACATTGAGTATGTTTGGTTGAGCGCTCAACCTTATAATATTAGTATACGTTATGTTCTTAATTATAATCTTATTTCTTGCATCCTTCATACTCCCTGCAATTAGAATGGAGAAGAACGGAGTGTCTTAACATTAAGTTCCTCTTATCTACCCAGCTTAGTGGGAAAACTATGAATTTATATAAAATCAATTTTTCCATAAAAATAGTAACTTTAAGTTGATTTAAAAACAGAGGAACACTGTTTTGGAATATTATTTCGAGAAATTTTAAAACAAACTTTGATATCCATGAGTCCGTGTTGGGTGTTTGGCGGTTTGACATTGCATAGTCCAAATGATTCATTATAAAATAGATATTTGCTTTGGCTATGAGCTTTGGGTGTGTGGATTTGAAGCTCCATACATGCTCCATGACCATAGATCTTACTCAAATATTTTCAGTTACCTGTAATATTGCGGTGTTAGGTTACGCCTTGTATAACATAGAATATTTAAATCTTTATCTCCATCAGGAGATACTGGTATTGGTGGTGGATACGAAATATTATACTATGATGTATATTTTTTATAAAGAAAAATAAAATAAAATTCTCGAGCGCACAATTCTCGAGCAACTGTGTTTTGTGGCGGAATTCAACGCTGTGGCTTGTCCCTCGATGGATCAAACCTACAACAATCGTTTACAGTCAGACCTTATACCGCTTCCAGATTTATAACTTATTCAAGTCACAATTCATTTATAACGTCCATTTTAACTGTTTAAAACTAACCCGGTTCTATCAAAGAAGTTTGCAATACTTCGTTCCCGATTCTTGCTAAGATTGTTAACTCAAGAAGTTATATTTAAAACTGTCTTCATTATAAATGTACTACAGCAGTATCTTGGATATTCCTTAGAGTGTAGATATTAATTTATTTTATTCATAATTCAAAAATTAAAATTAAATTAAATCAGCTTCACGCTGTATCCCGCATAGAGCAGGGTAGGCAGAGGGAACTTAGTGTTAGGACACTCCGTTCCCCACTTTCTGCCGAATTCTGGAGGCATTGCGTGTTGAATGGCAGAACTCAACGCCGCGCTTAACCTCGACTCTAGAGCGAAGAAATGGAAACATAAATTTAAGTAAATATTTCACCTCCTCGAGTGGGGATCGAACCCACAATCCTCCTCGAGTGGGGATCGAACCCACAATCAGTCGGTTTTACAGTCACACATCGTGCCGCTGCGCCACGACTAGCCTCGAAATCTATATATTCATCGTTTTCGTTATTCTTGCAAATATACTGACTGAATATAAAGCTACCACCGGCACGAAGGGCAATATCAATGGCATGACCAAGAAACTGGAATTTCATCTCGAATGAACTCGGCACCCATATAGATCTCCCAGTCTTTCATCGGTGAAGTCTTGAACTTGGCTCTCATTTCACATTTACGTTGTCGATGCGATCTTATTGTTAAATTAAATATATACATTGGTAGTTGTCCTGCATAAGATTCGTTGGTTATTTCTTATTAATTATAGACATCTATATCGTTTAAATATTTTTGAATAGTATAATTGGTTTAATTTGTTAGTATTGTTTTTACGGTCATTTTAAATTTTTGTTGTGAATTTTTTTTAATGAAAAATGAAAGTGTTGTAAAAATAGCATAACAATACAGCATTCAGACTCTAAAGTGAAGGTTGTGGGTTCGATTCCCACTCGGGGGAATTAATTATTCTCATTTCCTCGTTATGGTTACAAGACAAAACACCGCGGTGAGTTCCATCTATTAATACGTAATATCCCGAAAATTGGACGGGAAGTGGGAAACGGAGTGTCTTAATACTATATTTCTTATGTCTACCCTGCTATACATGGGAAACAGTGGCAAGCTAAAAAACTACTACATTTGTCAGAGGGAAATATATACAGATAGATGTAAAATTTAATCGAAAAGTCGGAGTCGGAATTTTAGTCGGAATCGAACCCACAACAGTCTGCACGAACATGTCAACTTAAGAAAATAAATTATAATGTTCTCAACTTTTATACTATAGTTAATAGTTAACAAATAAACAAGATGTAGAAAATTCCATTTTCAAAACTTTCATTTCTCCACTAAAGTGTGTATTTAATTAAAAGTTTGTAAAGAATATAATACTATATTCTTAACTAAACTACAAAAGGAAATTAAGAGTTGAGAAGTGAAGTTGTCTTTTTTTAGTTTCGCACTGTATCCCGCATATAGCAGGGTACGCAGAAGGAACCTGGGAACTTAAAAAACATCGCTTCAAGCTTTTTTCGCTAAGGGAATTAGGCTAAGGGAGGCTAGTGTTAAGATTATTTTAAGTTCAGTCCAATTTTCGAGACACTGGGAGTTTAGTGATGAAACTCAACGCCACACTTACGCCGAATATTAATAACCTATCTCCAACGTCAATCTTCTTCTCTAAATTGGACAGATATATGGAACAATCGAAGATTGACGTTGGAGATAGGTTATTAATATTGGGCGTTAGTCAACAGAGCAGAAAAATGAAAAAAATAAATAAAATCGTTCCTACGAGTGGAGATCGAACTAACAACCATCTCGCTTACAGTCAGACTGTCCCTTTGACACAATCACAGAGACCTCAAACACATACATTTTAGTACGAAATCCAGCAAAATTATTCTAATACACTCATTACTCGGCTAACAACCTATTAAATTAAACGATCCATAATTAGTACAGTCCGATCGACAAGTCGTGGCCGATGTGAAGTAAGGCTTTACGAACTTTTGCGTATTGTTCACTCGAGAAGAAAACTATCAAAAATAAGAAAAAATCTAACATAAAACTGGGCAGTCATCTACAGATGGATGGAATTTAAGGGCGGCCACGACTCGTCGACCGTACTGTGCCTGCAATGTTGAAACAAACCTAGCTCTCATTTTAGGTATGCTAAAACCAATAATGTAAGTACTGAATACTAAATAATATGTGAACATATCGAATTCAATTCCCATAATGGCTGGCTATTGTTGAATCGTGAAATATTATCTGATAAATGATAATGTTATCAGTTACTTAAATGATTGTGTTTTGTAAAATATTAAAAGTATTATTGTATGATTTTTGCATAAGGTATTGTAAGGATTTACGCTTTAGGTTTGCGGTAAGGGTTTGATTGCCGCGTCGAAGGTTCGATTACCGATTAGGAAAATATTTATTTTCTGCAACTTTTTTTAGGTGTAACTGTAAAACCGACTGGTTGTGGATTCGATCCCCACTCGAGGAGATGAAATATTTATTTAAATTTATATTTCCATTTCTTCGCTCTGGTGACGAGGTTAAGCGCGGCGTTGAGTTCTGCCACTCCAATGCCTCCAGAATTCGGCATAAAGTTGGGAACGGAGTGTCTTAACACTAGGTTCCCTCTGTCTACCCTGCTGTGCGCAGGATACAGCGTGAAGCTGATTTAATTTAATTTTAATTTAACTATTTTTTACCATAGTGTTCCTCAAGTTAACGCACTTCGTTCGCCACATTCTGCCCAATTCTCGAGACATTGACAAAAGATTTATCTTAATTTCTCCGCTCTGGTAAGTCCCGCCATTCAACATGTAATATCTTGAAAATTTATCGGAAAGTGGGGAACACAGCTTCTTAGCATTAGGTTCCTTCTGCCAGCTTCCCTCGGGATACAGCAGGAGCAGCGACAAAATGAAAAAATATCCAAAGGGAAGCAGCTTCAAATTCATATTTATTTTTATTCACATTACGCCAACAGATACACAAAGTACTGTACTGTATTACTTAAGCTGTAGTATATTGCGATAGAACCCTATATTTCTATGGAAATTTTTAGTATCAAGACTTCATTCTTTTTGATGGATATTCGATAACCGAGTTCTATTGAATTTCTTTTATTTACATATATATTTACTCCACAACACCAACACGGCACAGTGGAACATAGCTTAAATAATGTGATGATTACAAGTTCACGTTTCACTTTTTGCATATATCTATTACTATTGCTTGTGTATGAGCCATAATATATCGAAACGATTATCGTGATATATTATAGTCTATATGCTTTCCTCGATAAGTGGACTATCCAATACAGAAGAACATAAGAGTTTATTAATACGAATCAGTAGTTCCTAAGATTAGAGCTAACAAACAATCAAAGACTTCAGTTTTATATTATTACAGTCATATTGGGACAGCGTCTGACTATAAATGTTCATTGTGGATTCGATTTTCACGCGATTTTTATTTTATTAAATAAAAAACACGGACATTGGTCGTCCGTTGCCTTTTTGCTATTTCTCTCTTGTTTTTTTTGTGATTTTCATTCACTTATTGGATTTTATTTTAACATTGCTGACCAGCGATTTTAAACAGAAACTTTTCCGTGCCGCCGGCGATTTTTTACTGAAACTACTTTATACGGTCGGCTAATTTTTAGCGATTTTATTTATTTTGATTCGCCATTATCGTAACTAATAATTTTAATTTACCACTTTCTTAATGACCCAATCTGATTTCAATATATAATTAGGTATATTTAAGGCGGCCACCACAACAAAATGGCGGACTATATATATAGGGGAGAGGGGGGCAGCTTAGAACAGGGGCACCTTTGAAAATATGTGTTAACAGAGCTATTTTAAAAAGAAATTTTGATAATTTTTTTTTGAGTAGTGGCAGCACTAATCTGCACACGTGT
>DWQW01000465.1:0-52290 GCA_018249695.1 Heliconius erato demophoon
ATCGATAAGTTATGTTTTTATTTCAAACATTCAATTGAAGATTCTTATGGGAGGTACAAAAATGCGACCTAAAGTTTTAATAACTTTCTCATAAAAAAACTTCATTGCGCTGCAAATATACATAATATGTATATCAAAACACGAACATAATTCAGTGTGTTAAGTAAATAATTCTGTAGTATAAGCGGGCGAAGCCGCGAGCGGGTCGCTAGTAAAGTAATATTAGCAGTATTATTTTAAATCTCTTAATTTTTATAGATTTCTGGTTTTACATGTACTTAGTAAGTTATACTACATTTGTATTATGACACTATAATAATAATAAAAAAATATGTTAAATAAATATTGAAATGAAATGTACCAATTATCATACGGCAATAAAGTAAATAAATATTTTTATTTTCTCATTTCGTACATAACTTTTCTTAGCATGTTTCTTCTTACATTCGTTTCCTTTGCGGGACCTGTTGATTAGGTTTATCTCTTCCATTTGTCGGTAATAATATAATTTAAAGCAGCTTAGCAACTCTTTTGATGCAATATGTCAGGAGCTAGTTAAAAAATAGAGGTTTCTGGAAAATGGAAACTAAATCTAACAAAAATATTATTTAAGCGGTTTGAGGCCAGTCGTGCACAAAGTGTGACTGTAAAATCGACTGGTTGTAGGTTCGATCCCCACTCGAGGAGATGAAATATTTACTTAAATTTATATTGCCATTTCTTCACTCTGGTGTCGAGGCAAAGCGCGGCGTTCTATCACTTAGCACGCAATGCCTCCAAAATTCGGCAGAAAGTGGGGAACTGAGCGTCTTAACACTAGATTCCATCTGCCTACCCTACTGTGTGCGGGATACAGCGTGAAACTGATTTTTATGTTACTACAACACCTAGTACACAATATACTCGTCCGATATTATATAACAATTACTGTTCTATCTTTTTATAATTTTCATCTTAAACGTACATATAATTTTTAACTATGATATTTTCTTAAATTAAAGAATAAAGATCAAATTCTAGATTTTTAAGTAGATCCTGATATAATGTACTTAAGAGTGATAAATCTTCAAGTATATTCTTGGAGGAGACCTAAGTCTAAAAGAGGGCATCGAAAGTCGGATGTGATGATGGTAATGAAAAAAATAAAAATGTTTTTTTTTATTTCCCACATAACGGTATTTTTTTCTGCGTAGATAGATGAAAAACAGTTACAGGCTTTATTTTTTAAAATCAGCTTCACGCTGTATCCCGCACACAGCAGGGTAGGCAGATGGAACTTAGTGTAGACACTCCGTTCCCTACTTGCTGCCGAATTCTGGAGGCATTGCGCGGTAAGTGGCAGAACTCGACGCCGCGCTTTGCCTCGACACCAAAGTGAACAAATGGAAATATAAATTTAAGTAAATATTTCATCTCCTCGAGTGGGGATCGAACCCACAACCAGTCGGTTTTATAGTCACACTTTGTGCCGCTGCGCCACGACTGGCCTCATTTTTTAACTTTGATATCTATACACATTCAATACCTCTAGTATTACAAAATAATTAATATCATTTAAAAATAACATTTGTAAGCACGCTATATCAGCGAACTAAATTTATTCGCTACGAATGCAATTGTGAAATTAATTTCAGCTATCTTTTTGTAACGTTTAAATAAATAACCAAATTTAATATATATCACGTATCGCTAACCACGCTATAGCCATTGGTGAACCCGACGTGATGTACCCCGACGTGGGTACCCTATGGCCGTGTGGCGTGGCCTATGGCGTGATAGTCCATATTGGTGACACCGACTGCAGCCCGAAGTAATTGACGAAACCGACGTAGTGATGTTTTATTTAACTCCTGCTGTGCTAAGTTGGTTATTGGTAAACTGGATTTCGACCCAACGACTGCTCGACGCAAATCTTCACAAGTTTGGTGAGTGCACATTCTAATCGGCTTCCCACAAGCTGGTCTCGTCGGTTAGAATCTCAAGAGGCAATATACCACCAAACCCATACATTAAGATTTTCGGGTCAAGATCGATCGAGCAAATTAAATAAAAGCTGATGAGATAAAATAAATCATCAAATAAATTAGCTTCACGCTGTCTCCCGCACACAGCAGGGTAGGCAGAGGGAACCTAGTGTTAAGACACTTCGTTCCCCATTTTCTGCCGAATTCTGGAGGCATTGCGTGTTGAGTGGCAGAACTCAACGCCGCGCTTAAGCTCGACACCAGAGCGAAGAATATAAAACGAAGGTTGCAGATACGAAGATTTATGAAATATCAACTATATTATCAGTAGGCATCGATTTAAAAAAAAGGATAATTTATTAAATAAATACAAATGTGGTGGAACGAAGAAACTAGGTAAGCTTTTCAGTAGAAAGCCATTGCACTGACTCCACTCTCTCTGCACGCACCGCCATCGATAATGACCGACGCATCCCAAGCATGTGTTGAAGGCGTCCACAGCGACAAAACTGTAATTTTCTTTCCAAGGCTCACCCTGAAGCCCAACAAGTGCAAGTCAACCGTATATACTGCGCATATTTCGAAAAAGAATATATACAGTATATTACACGACGCAAGACAACCAGGATTAGAACAACAAGAATAATATTTTTAAAATTTTTAAAATGTTATTCTGCACTTAGGAAAGAAAAATACTTATTTTAGGAAAACCAGGCCACCAATTTCCAGGAGGCGCAAAATATAAAATATTATGCCTAAAAACTAAAATGATCTACAAGTTTAATTTGTTTGTATTTTTGAGTTCGTTAACTTTGTTTATGATGAAGGCTGCCGTAAGTCGGTCAAGAACCGCTATGATGTATCGATTATTATTAGACACAGGTAGAATGCGCACGAACGCTTTCAACCCGTTCAAATTCGGAGAATAGCATAAGTGACGAATTCTTATCATGTGAGATTTCCGTCTTTCAACACGATAAACATTCTTTCGTCCACGTACTTATTTAGAAAACGTATAAAAATTTGAACGTAACGGTACTCGAACCTGCGCCTCCTGGAAACCGACCTGGCGCTCGACGTACGTTCTACGTATGGCTTGGTTAAAGCGTCTGGTCGGTTTTCTAAAATAAGTATTTTTCTTTCCTAATTGTGGAATAACACTTTAAAATGTTAAAAATAAAGTATTTTTTAAATATACTATAACTTCACAAATTATTTCACATATAAAAAAAACACAAGCATAATTTAAAGTTTTGGCATCCAGCCTTGTCGGGTTCGATTTATTGGCGTATCCCGGTTTGGTGCTGTAAATCTTTTAAACTGCGTGAATGTCAATACACATGTGATAGACAAGTACCGGGACACGATTCAATTTAGATTCCTTCGGAACGGTATTTTATGAATAAAATTTACGTAAATCTGATATGATATAGTATTTAAATATTGATTTTATATTTAATTTATATTCCTGTTTTTCAGTTTCACGCTGTATCTTGCATATAGCAGATCCGTTCCCCGTTTCCAGTATTTTTTTTGACGCATTGTATACTGAGTGGCGGAGCTCAACGCCGCGATTTACTTTGTTACCAGAGCGAAGAAATTGAGATATTAATAAATAATAATCCATTCCTCTAAGTGGGACACGGACCCACAACCCTCGCGTGTACATTATTTTATACTAACAGTCTTTATTTTTATTTTAATCATTTCTTGTTGAAGACAGAGATTGCAGGATAGATACCAGGAGCCACCTAAGGCGTAAGCAAGTTAAAACGGAATTTCTCATAAAATTATATTTGAATAAAATTATATTCATTATATTTATCTAGTCTGATGCGCCCACTGAGGGTTTCCAATCAATTTCAGCAATGAAGGTCAAAAGAAAGTATAGATATTGTTTTGATAGACGGACAAGTTATCCTATAAGGGTTTGCATTTTTACTTTGGAGGTACGGAACCCTTAAAACCACTCTTCTCATCATCATCTTCCATCATAAAAACCAAATGGAGAGTTCAAATACATGATTAACTTAGTTACTGAAAATTTAAAAAATTAACAGCTCTCCCTAGTTTTATTATATATGGATAGATAAGAGATGCACTTATCGCATGTTTAACAACATGCAATTGATAAGAAACGACGACGGCCGACCGATCAATACTATCATCTGATAACTGGCGAATGTTATATTAAATCAATTTTATTACTGTTTACATCCAATCTGAATCGTAAAAAAGCAATTTAAAGAATTGTAATAGCTGTGTTGTAACGATAAATGTATCGAATACACAATAATATCGATAATTTTAGCTTAAAACAACATGAAATATGGTGATAAGCATACATGGATTTGGTATTTTTTATCTGTTGCTATTTCATAGGTTTGAAAAAGAAAATATTTTATTTTTCAGCTTCACGATGTATCCCACACACAGCAGTATATACAGAAGGAACCTAATATTAAGACACTCTGTTTTCGCTGAATTCTGGGGGTATCACGTGTTGAGTGGCGGAACTCAATGCCGCGCTTTGTCACTACACCAGAGCGAAGAAATCAAAATATTAATCAATAATTATATTAAATCAGCTTCACGCTGTGTCCCGCATACAGCAAGGTAGGCAGAGGAAACCTAGTGCTAAGACACCGTTCTCCCTTTTCGCCGAATTTTGGAGGTATTGTGTGTTGAGTGGCGGAACTCAACGCCTAACTTTTACTTGCCTGCCTTTGACGATTAGCTTTCATGGATTTCATATTATCTATTGCTATTTCATACATTTAAAAAATGAATGATAGGTAAGTTAATTCTCCATTCCTGTTCTATATCCAATTAAACAAATAAACGGAGAATCATTTAAAATATTGTCCTTGTAAATCAGCTTCACGCTGTATCCCGCACACAGCAGGGTAGGCAGAGGGAACCTAGTGTTAAGAACTTCGTTCCCCACTTTCTGCCGAATTTGTTTTTTTTTATTTTATTTATTATTATTTATTTTCTTTTCATTTTTTTTTATTGTCCTTGTAGAATTTCCTAAAAGCGTTCTTCTATGACTTGGAAACACACAAGAAATATTTAGTCTACGACTGCATTAAGTCGTTTAAAGTATGTAAATTAAGTGTCTAGACGAATTTTACTAAAAATAAAATATCGTATGGATTACAAGGATAAAATAGTGTCCGACTGCTTCGTTTTTTACTTCGCACATATCCAAGAGAGTATCTCTTTATTTTATTTATACGTTTTCTATTTTCACGCTGTATCCCGCGTGTAACAGGGTACGATCGAAAGACAATGCTGTATATTTTTCATATCTACAAATGACTTAAAAAATTGAGGCCGTCATAGCTCAAGTGTGTGATTGTAACGCAATAGTTTTGGGTTCTATTCCTAATTAGAGGACTCTAGGCTCTGGTACCAAAGCAAAGGCGCGGCGTTGATTTTCACCACTTAACACGCAATGCCTCAACGTTGGGCGGCGATGACAGCAGAGAGTGAGGAACGGAGTGTCTTTAAACTCTTCCCTCTACCATGCTAAATAAATAAATCAATCAGCTTCACGCTGTATCCCGCACACAGCAGGATAGGCATAGGGAACCTAGTATTAAGACACTCCGTTCCCTACTTTCTGCCGAATTCTTGAGTGGCAGAACTCAACCCCGCGCTTAGCCTCGACACCAGAGCGAAGAAATGGAAATATAAACTTAAGTAAATATTTCATCTCCTCGAGTGGGGTCGACCCACAACCAGTCGATTTTACAGTCACACTTCGTGCCGCTGCGCCACGACTGGCCTCTACCATGCTATATGGGGGGAAAAGCGTAAAGAGTGAAAATAATAATAAAATTAATAATTAATCGGTCCTTATATAAAATTAATCGAACCCGTACAGCTTTAAATAAAATACTATATAAAATGGATTTGAAATACTTACAAAAGGAAGTCTTGCTCCCAACATGGAGTCGGGCCCTTCACTGTCACCGTCGTCGACTTGACATTTTGTAGTTTGAGTGTCACGTATGTGTTGAATTGTGTTGCTGCAAATGAAAGTAAGCCTTAAATCTATAGTATTAGTATAGAAATTGGCTTAACAAACAATAGATAATGGAATAAAAAATATTGTTCCGAAATTCGCTTGTATTGTTTATTTCTTTTTCAATAGTAATTGGTAAAACAGTTTCAATTCAAAAGTTTTCTTTTAAAAAATAAATTTTCTCTGAATATTGCTAACTACAAAAATCTGAATAAGATACTTGTATCTAGATTTTCTTTTAATAAACCTTACATAGATATCTTTGTATAAGGTCACGGCCTCCCAAGCAAATACATTTCTTTCTATTACATAAAAAACTTTTGTATTGGTGACTTTTATTATTTGCTTCAAATATTTTTTTAGATTCACATTGTATCCCACTTCTGGCAGGGTAGGCTTAGGCATAGGAAATTTAGTGTTCAGACACTCTATTTCTCACATTTCGCCTAATTTTCCTTTCTGTCTTCTTACCAGAGCGAGAAAATCCAACCTCTTTATTTTATTCTATTTTTCTTTTAGAGCTTCTGTTAGAGTGAATGTTACTATAATTATATAAAATTAAAATGATTAAGTTTATTAAATGTTATGCTTACCTTGTATACCGACATAGCGCGCCTTTTTTACTGAAACAAAAGAAAGAAATAAATAAATATATTTTACGCTATATTAATTAAGAGCACTCCGTCTTATTATGTTTCATAACTACCATTATTCCAATAAATACGATTCTTTTATAAAAAACTTATTTTGCCTTCAAATTAAAGTAAAAAATTGGCATATATACATACAAGATGCTGCTCTGACTTAACCCGTCTATTTTTGTCGGTTAAATATGAAAAACATACAACGGGCAAGTCACTTCTTTTTAAAACACTTCAGCTTCACGCTGTATCCCGCATACACGGTAGGCAGAGGGAACCAAGTGTTAAGACACTCCGTTCCCCACTTTCCGCCGATTTCTGGAGGCATTGCGTGTTGAGTAGCGGAACTCAACGCCGCACTTAACTTAAAATACTTCTATTTAAAAATTACCCACTCCAGGTCAAAAATATCTAATTTTAATATTTTTTTTTAGAAGGATATTGCGGTTGGCAAGAGGGAATCTAAAAGTACCACAAGCACAGGTCTACAGTAGATTGTGATTACTTTCATACTGTTACAGTGGTTTGCCTTCTGTAGATAATTTCAATATTGTACCATTTAAATATAGTCTTAATTAAAGGAGAAAGTGGGGAAAAGAATATGTTAAATTTCCTCTGCTTACACTCTTCTTATGCGAGAAAAATGTTAAGATGTCAAAAAAGAGATTATATATTTTTTTAAAACAGCTTCATGCTGTATCCCGCACACAGCAGGGTAGGCAGAGAGAACCTAATGTTAAGACACTCTGTTCCCCACCTTCGGCCGAATTCTGGAGGCATTGCGTGTTGAATGGCGAAACTCAACGCCGCATTTTGCCTCGACACCAGAGCGAACAAATGATATATATAATATAAATGTAAGTAAATATTTCCGCAAGTGGGGATCGAACCCACAAGCAGTCGATTTTACAGTCACACTTTGTGCCCCTACGCCACGACCGGCCTTATTTTTTTTAAAAGAATTTAAGAAAAAAGATTTTTTTTTATATGATTTATACGTCTCACAAAAGAAGATAGCGGAAATATCTTGGCATAATTAAACAAATAATATTTATATGAGGACAGGAGTGTTATATAATATACTGATATAGTATAAATAAATAATTTCACTCAAACACCCTTATTCTACCCTTCAAAATAAAGCAAAACAAAATTGCCTGTAATAAACTTCCAACACAAAAAATATATGGAAGAAGGAGGAAAATAATATTTATGAACACTTAATAAATTGGACTTTAAAAATTATAAACGTCTATAGAAACACAAAATTACAGTATTCAATATTTCAAAAGACCCAAAACATTTTTCAGTACAATCTCCTCCTATGGGTTCATTTCATTTCAATCTTTTTCGTGCTCCTTCCTTAAAATATTACCTTACACTCACAATTTATTTATGCTATATTTCAAATGGAAACTTCATTACATCGTTCGTATTGAACCATCTCGGAAGCTTTGAAATACTGTTTCATCTTTAATATTTCTAAATTGGAAAAATGTTTCCTATAAACATCTGTAGAGCAAGTTACTTACATGCGAGTATGCTACAGAGTGCAACAATATTATTTTTTTTAATTTCACTACATGCACATAGCAGGGAATGCAGTGGGAACCTTGGGAATCTGATTTTAAGACACTCCGTCCCCATTAAAATACATAATGAAGATCATATATTATTTTGCCAACACTATATTACTTCCTTAAAATATATGCGCATTTGTCACGACATATGTATGTGTAAGTTTATATTTTGATTCATATCCAAGAAAATATTTAATAGTTCAACTTCACCCTGCATGCTTGTTGATAACGGAACTCAACGCCGCACTTTGTCTCGACACCAGAACGGGGAAACGAAACTATTAAATATCAATCAATTTCATTTCCTTGAGTGGGAATCGAACCCACAATCCGTCGCGTTTACAGTCGCATGCTTATGCCGCTGCTCTACGAATGGCCTCAATCTATATATAGTATATTTTTTGATTATTTAAAAAATATATGTATTTATCTTTTCTTCTTTAGATTTGGTATTACAAACGACGACTGAAACACGACTCACGACTATCTCTAAAAGGACGGAAAGTCAATTTTCTGCCTACTAATGGTTCTGGAGATCAAATCAAAAGAAAATGGATGTCTTTAGAACATTCATTCATTCTACTGTTTTCAAAACGAGTTTTACGCGTTCTGTACATGTTATTACGGGTATTGCGTGTTACACGAACACACTAGAATAGCCTGGAATCGATAGAACTTTTGGCTGGGGGCCTAAAAAGTAAAATAATAATTTAAAATATTTGATTACCTTGAATAAAATAGCACAATAATGTATTTTAGACTAATAAAATATTTAATATGATATGTTTTTTTTTATAATTACAGGACGTTGTTCTATTTGTAACATGTGTTGTTTTTTATTCAGCTGTATTCCAGACTATTGTTAATATAAGCAACAACAAAGTACATCAAGAATTGGAGTTTTTAGCATAAAAGAATCTAGTGCCAAGGCACTCCGTTTCCCATTATCCGACGAATTCTGGAAGCATTGTTGAATGGCGTAATTCAACGCCGCGTTTTGCCTTGACACCAAAATGGAGAAAATGGAATGGAATGGAATTTATTTCCTCGAGTCTAGAATCGAACACACAACCTGTAGGGTTTATAGTCACACGCATGTGCCCCTGAGCCACGACTGGCTTTATTTATAAAGTTCTTTAGTTTAAAAGTAAATAAATACTTACTTCGAACTAATACTGATAAATTTTATTGTTATAGAATTCTATATATTTTTAAATGTCACTGACAAGTACGACGCTATCGCCAAATCTTAAAAAAGTTAAAATTTAATCGAAGTAAATTCGCAACTCAATATATTCATTTATCAGACCTTTGCACTTACCTTATCTAGATACGATGTCTGATGAATGAGGAAAATTTCTCTTGAATCAAGATTAATTAATGATACCATGGCATCATCAAAAATGTTTAAAAGCTTAAGAAATAAACGGTTAAGTGCGAGTCGTATTTGCCCACCATTGGTTCCGTACCAAATTCGGGATCAACGGAACACACAACTTATAAAAATTTACATGCCTTAGGTCTATTAAGATATGCACTCATTTTACATGAAACGAATTACGGATATAAGTTTATATTTTTTTTATGAAATACCTATAATATTTTACTTTTTTTTCTTTTCTTTTTATTGTATTGTAAATTCTTACTTCTTGCCAAATTTCACAACTTTACGTCTGCGGGAACTTAGGTTTTGATTACGCGGCGATGGTGATATTCATACAACATGTAAGCAAATCTTTTGATTGCTTTAACTTAGTAGCTTGATTTTCTCTGTGCTATAAGAGACCATAGACCTTAATATATTATATTACAGACGGACAACAATTTGATCCTATCAGGGTTCCGTTTTTACCTTAATAAACGGAACTCTAAAAAAAACGAGAAGCGTTATATAATTCGCTAAAAGTAATTCGTTGGCATAATAAAAACAAAACCTATACTACGTAAATTGTACACCTACATAAGTGTTATGATACAGTCACGGCGACCACCAAGTGTAAAGTTTACAAGTTTTATTACCAAACTCAAACAGAGAATGGACAGTTTGCATTCAATTATGTTAACATAAGTCATGGACCTATTTAAATTTGTTTCCCTAGCACATTCGATAATACTACCAGCGTTCCGAGATTTTGCTTTGAAAGAAAGCGGGATTTTTTACGTATAAAAAAGCGAGATTCAGTACATCTACTCAGTACCTAATATTAATCTATATAATCTGTATCTTTGAAATTTTTACTTAAATATAAAAAAAAATAAGTATTTAAAAAAGATTCCTCACGGTGCGTGGAACCATCCACAAAAATCCTGTCCCACTTGGGATATCTAATTTAAAAAAATCAGCTTTACGCTGTATCCTGCACATAGCAGTTTAGCTTCCCTCTGCCTACCCTGCTGTGTGCGGGATATAGCGTGAAGTTGATTTAAAAATAAACTTAGTGGTATGTCGAAGAAAAGTTTCTATAACACAATTCATATTAATAACCAAAGTGATCTTACGAAGCAAACTTTAATAATATTTACATACATACATACGTACAAAGCGACGTCGCTAAATTATAACCAGGCTTAAGCTTCTTAGGAGATTATCTGATGATAATCCATTTTAAGAAACAAGAGACATTCCTAATTTAAACAATATTTGTTTTAAAGACATATAGAAAAACAGCAGTGACTGAAAAGATACTTCGCTCCTTTATTTTCTCTTATTTATTGTAATATTTAAAGATGGAACTAGTGTCCCACTCGCGGCTTCGCCCGCATACCTGTTATATTTTTATTATGCTGTATTTTCCAACAAATTGATTATTATATAATTTATATTTTCAACCATTTTTCATAATAATGATTATTTCATAATTCTGAAATAAAAATAATTATTTATGAAAGAGAGATATACTGTGTAGCGGATTTTATTTTAGAACTAATATAATTTAATGTTTTTCTAGTACAATGTACCTACCGTACCGTTATGTGTATATAAAAAAAATCAGCTTCACGCTGTATCCCGCACACAGCAGGGTAGGCAGAGGGAACCTTGTGTTAAGCCACTCCATTCCCCACTTTTTGCCGAATTCTGGAGGCATTGCGTGTTGAGTGGCAGAACTCAACGCCGCACTTTGCCGCGACACCAGAGCGAAGAAATGGAAATATAAATTTAAGTAAATATTTCATCTCCTCGAGTAGGGATCGAACCCACAACCAATCGGTTTTACAGTCACACTTTGTGCCATTGCGCCACGACTGGCCTCATGTATATATAGGTATAAATGATTTATTAAGTCAAATTTAGTATCATCATTTAGGTTAACTTCTATAGAGTGGTGCAGTGCAATAAAAGTATTCAATATTAAAGAAACATTCTATTGATAAATAAGAGAAAAAGTGAGTAACCTGTATAACTTTTAGCTTTTGTTTACCTTTAACTGCAAAATTAAATCATAACAAAAAAATGTACAGAATATTCTTAAAATATCATAATGAATTCAGAAATACGTTGGCAAGTGTAAAAATATTTACATATGATTAACATAGTAAAAGTCGAAAAGTTCGGGCTACAATGTATTTATTATTTTATACAGTAATTAGATATATCACTCAACAGTCTGTTTCATTCTTACTTTTTTTTCTTTTTTCGAAACATCTTCGTTAAAAAAAACAAAATGGGAAGTATAATTTATATATATTATATAGCTTCACGCTGTAGCTGTAGCTGTTCAGCAGGATAGGCACAGGAAACCTAGATGGAAAGTGGGACACTCCGTTTCCCGAGTTCCACCGAGTTGTGGAGGCATTGGGTGTTGAGTGGCGGAACTCAACGCCGCGCTTTCTCTCGACACCAGAGCGAAAAAATTAAAATATAAATGTAAATAAATGGATATCTAACCCACAACCAGTCGATTATTTAATCATACAGCCGTGCAGGTGCGTTGCTGGTATTTGAGATGGAGATAGACGTTTTTTGAAGGTACCCAAGTCGTATCAACATGGAAATATTGCCACAGATAGACCATTCCACAGTTCAGCGAAACCGCACAGTTTGGGAGGACTGAAATATTTTTTGTTTTCTTTTCCCCGCTATAGTAACGAGGCAAAGCGCACAGTAGAGTTTCGTCATTCAACACACAATGCCTCAAGAATTCGGCTGTAAGTGGGGAAACGGAGTGTTTTAACACTAGGTTCCCTATAGCTACCCTACTATGTGCTGAAAAAGTTACAGAACCGATTAGAAGTCATTATATCAGCGTATTAAATAAATTATGCGGTAGTTTTAATAGGCAAAGCCGCGGGCGGGTCGATAGTAGAGTCGATAATATGATAAAACGAAATTATGTACATATTTCTTAAGCATAAAACAAAAAAAAAACAGATACTTAAAGGTTAGTGGCTTAGTAGAGCCCTATCGTTCTCGTTATTTTTATCATAAACCATATACTAACAACAAAACTATTATGGGATTTTGTCTGCGCCATTTACATAATCTATCACAAGTAGGCTTACTTTGATGATTCATATACAAGGGATAACTGAGAATTCTGGGCTCAATTTAGATATACAAATATATTTAAAAATAAACTTTTTTTACCTTATTCGATTATGAAAAAAAAAAAATAAAAATAAATTTAGGCCCATACTATCATATCCTATGATGACCAATATATTTTTATGTTACTTTCTTTTTTTCAGCTTCTAGCTGTATCCCACGCATGAAGGGTAGACAGAGAGAATCTAGTGTTAAGACACTCCATTTTTCGACGAATTCTGTAGCTATTGCGTGGCAGGACTCAACGCCGCGCTGACACCAGAACGAATGTAATGAAAATGGAACTCACAGCCTGTCGCCTTTACAGTAACACTATGTGCTCTTGCGATACAACTGACCTCCTGACACTTTAGATTTATATGCACGTGAGTTTTTCTGTTTCTGTTTGTTATAAAATTATTGCTTGGAGACACAGAAGTTAACTAAAAACAATCTATTGTTAAAATTATATTTGGAAAATCAAATATGCTTTTAGAAGTCTGTATACCTCCGTATAGAGACTTAAAAAAATTGATTTATATATTTATTTATATATACTGTACCACGAACTATCTAATATATAGAAAAATAATAACATGTAATAGAGTTCGTGGCAGCCAAGCACCAACACATATCTCTGAATATAAAAAAAATCCAGATTCTCGTACTTTATAATTTTACTTGCATATTTTGCAGTAACTGAATGACTCATTAACCTGGTTTTGTTTTTAAAGAGTGCTTCAAACAGCGTAGTAATACAAAAGATGTATATACAAAGCGAACACATAGAATAAAACATTTACACTTTATAGTTGCTTTTAATTATTTTTCCGCATTACTAAAACAGTATAAAGTGTGGATATACTAGATTGATATCCATATTGAACGATGTCGAGGTCCAGCGACCTATAACTACTTGTTTCTGAGAGTTCATCGGCACTGCGCACGTCGCTCACTCATTTTTAATCTGCCGATACCTTTCAATATATCTTCAATTCTTCAAATATTTTAGATTAGAGTATCTAAGAACTATTTGGCACAAATATAGATAGTTTCAAGTTTATTTAATTTTTATTATTACCTGTATTCTTTGTAATCAAATTCATTATAATTAAAATATTTTAAAAATCAATTATTATTTTTTAGTTATTTGGTTAATACTTTCAGGTATTAACAAACATAAAATGTTTCTATAGTTGAGTAAATATACAAAATAAAAATAAAATCAAATCAGCTTCACGCTGTATCCCGGACACAGCAGGGTAGGCAGCGGGAACATAGTGTTAACACACTGCGTTCCCCACTTTCTGGAGGCATTGCGTGTTGAGTGGCAGAACTCAACGCCGCGCTTAACCTCGACACCAGAGCGAAGATGCGAGAAGAAGAGAAGATGGAAATATAAATTTAAGTACATATTTCATCTCTTCGAGTGGGGATCGAACCCATAACCAGTCAGTTTTACAGTCACACTTCGTGCCTGTCAGTAAATATACAATCATTCATAATACTATAACTATGAGGCCAGTAGTGGCGTAGTAGTGTGACTATTTGTAGGTTCGATCCCCATTTGAGAAAATAAAGTACTTATTATAATTATACTTTCATTTCCGCGCTCTAGTGTCGAGTCAATGCGTTGCGTTGAGTTCCGCCGCTTAACACGCAATGCCTTAACACTAGGTTCCCTCTGCCAACCCCACTGTGTACGGCATACAGCGTGAAGCTGTTTTTTTTTAATTTATGAAAGACTAGGAATTCATTTATTTTTTAGCATACTTTTATTTATCTATATGCGTCTTTCATTGTTTTACTTAAACAATTTCATGATTTAAAAAACATTAATTTATAACTTTGTAACTAAATTACAAAATATGAAAAACTTAATTTGAACCACTTATAATATGTAAATGTATTATGAAACTTAGCAGTTATACGTTGGTTAGGTGATAACAGAATAATATGTTATCATTAACCTGACCTGGTCTCGAGTTTACAATTATATACACATAGCTAGATTACCCTTTGTATTTTGTACGTTTCAGTTTTCCTATGTAATAATGGTAATACATGTTCAATGTACATGGTTAAAATAAAATCAGCTTCACGCTGTATCCCACACACAGCAGGGTAGGCAGAGGGAACCTTGTGTTAAGACACACCTTTCCCCACTTTCCGCCGAGTTTTGGAGGCATTGCGTGTTGAGTGGCGGAACTCAATGGTGTCGAGGCAAAGGCTGGTGAGTTTTACCACTCAACACGCAATGCAGAATTCGGCAGAAAATGGGAAACAGAGTGTCTTAACACTAGGTTCCCTCTCTTTACCCTGCTGTGCTGAATATAGCGTGATGCTGATTTATTTTATTTACTTTTCCTATATAAATACTCGTATATTAACAAACAACACATTATTAAAAAACAAAAACATTTTGTATTTAGTATCTGAACTCAACATTATTAAGACTGACAACGAACCCACTAGCCACAAACTAACTGTCCCCCACACCGCCAACAGAACCTAATACGCTAAAAAGGCAAAAATGAATAGAACGCTAAAGCAAACATCGAAGTATATTGCCATAATGGCGCCATTATTCGTAATGCACCACTCATATAGATACGCGCTGTTTCAGAAATATATTTCAGGCCATGTTCTAATTACCGTATAAGAGAGTTGGCAGAATTTTACTGTGCAACTAATAAACAGAGAATTAGGTCGTGCTGTGTAATTTCATATAATTTCACCTTACGTTAATAGAAGTTAATTGCTTAAAATATAATTTTGTTATACGTATTTATTTATATTTGTTGGGAATACTGAACAACAACTTTATGCTTATTGGATATTCAACATAAAGTTTTTGTTTAGGCTCGGTTATGACTTGGCAGTGTCGGAATTTTACATATTAATACGTAAATTTCATTTCAGTTTCACAGCGTGAAGCAAGCATGTAGCAGTTAAGATATTTTCGGCACTTTCCACCAATTCTTTAAAATTCGTAGAAGTACCTAAGAACCAAATGTTAAGACACTTCGTTACCTTTAAGACATTTCCATTCCTCACATTCCGCCGAATTGTGAAAGCATTGCATGGTGGAACCCAGTGCCGCGTTTTGCCTCAATACCAGAGCGAAAAAATGAAAATATTAATAATACGTACGTAAGTAATATACATATTCTCATATTAGTATAAAAACAATCAATTATCATTATCTATCGGATATGTTCATACAACAGACGCCCAGAACCAGGTTAATTATTTCCAATTCATGAAATTGTTTAGAAATAAAAAGACAATAAAATCTCGCCGTCTGTGAGGCTAATAACAAAAACGTTTAGCTTAAACAGAAGTAATCTCTCAACCTTTGTGATGCCCACACGAATCACCCGTATACAATATCTGTCATTATATTGTTATCACGTTCCTTTCGAATATATTTCCTTTCAAATGGTTGAAAAAAATCGCTTTTAGTGATAGACCGCCATTGCACTATTTGTTGTCTTTTTTTGTGAATATTGGTAACTGTTATTATATTGTTTTTTTCGTTTTTAGTGCAATAAAGTATTTATTAATATAAGTATTTTAATTATTATTATTATATTTCGTTTGACTGAATTTTTTTATATTTAATTTTTGGAGTTCCGTAGTTTTATGGTAAAAACGGAACCGTTATAGGATTACTTTGTTGTTTGTCTGTTCATCTGTCAAGATTGGTTATCTCGAGACCGCGTGGAGGTATCAAATTGCTTTATAATAAAATATTCAGGCCTACGGTCAGTATACAGTATAGAAGCTTCTAAATCAACGCAATCAAAAGATAAGAGCGATATATCGATTTTATTGTATGTTCTTAAATTCTGCGTAATCAAAATCTATAGATTTTGATTACGCAGAGTATTTAAGAATTTTGTTGACAGCTATGAAATATGGTATGAAGTGGGAATTTACAATATAAATAAAAGTAAAAGTAAAAATTTATGGATATTTCATAGAAATAATTAATTACAAACTATATTTGTAGTCCATTTCATTCAAAACGAAGATTTAAGTTTGTCAATTTATATAAGTTTTACTTTCTTTTAACCTATGATCCTGATATTATTATGGAAGCCTCGGTGGGTCAGACCCACTCGCACATAACCGGTTTCTATTTTGTAAGTATTTGTAAGGGATAGGTTCTATTTCTTGTGATTCTTGTGATGTGTTACATCATTCCTTTCTTCGTTTTTCAATTTATAGAACGCATTCAGTATAGTGAAAACAACTACTGTATTTTATTTAACTAAAGAAATAGCATTTTTTATATGACGTCAAAGTCTCGATATGAAAATCAATTTCATTTCAATTGTAATAAAATTTATTCTTTAGCTTCACGCTATATCCTACTTTTAGAAACGTGCACAGAGAGAGCGCAGTGTTACGACACTCCGAGTTAAGAGACTCCAAAAATAAGAGTTGAAATATTTGTTGAATTTAATGTATTTCCCTAACTTCTCTAAATTAGGAAACTTTTTACAGTTGAGATTTTCTGTAATAATTTTCTATATTTTTTTAAATAGGCATATTATTTTTAGTATTTTCCTAATACAAAACAAATTACCATCTCATTTTCCGTTTCTAAAAGTGGCGCGTTCACTTTTTTTCCTATTGTCAATAGCAGGACTCAAGAAAACGAGCTTGTGGTGGGAGGTTTTTACACGAGACAGTGATCTTAAATCAAAATCAAAGAACATCATAGAATCTTGGCATACCTATTATAAAATATCGCCTACATGATCTTATTTATTCGTTTTTTTATGTTTTTAGGGTTCTGTACCTTAAAAAAAAACAGAATCCTTATAGGAATAATTTGCTGTCATCGTCTCGAGATCGAAAGGATACGAGCGTTTATGTATAGTATTTGCTCTATTTTATATGAATTCACCGCGTAATCAAAACTTATAGTGTACTTTCAGTGGACCTAATTATGAAATGTGGTAAAAAGTGAGAAATTGTTGTACACATTTAAAAAACGTCAAAAAGTGATAATTTACAGACATTTCATGGGAACAAGTCCGCAAACTTAAATTTGTCTACTTTTATAATTTGTTCTCTCCGTTGACATACAAAACTGAAATTGATTCGGAACCCTCAGAAAGCAAATATTTTATTTAATTGAAGAACAATTACTCAGATAACTTTCATAAGATTACAAAATATTATATTATTAAAAAAATCACAGTAGCTACGAATAGAGATTGCATCGGATAGAACTGTAAATTTTATATTAGGCCAATTCTGTATTAATAGCAGCCAAACACGCGATCGTGCTCAGTAATTCAAACTATTCACAAAGAACTGGGTCAACGATCTTTACATGTTTCCTAAAGTTTTAAACAACTTATAATTTTATGGTTCAAATGAATTTCCTTTTACTTTTTTACATTAATGAATCTGTTAAGTAGGCCTTTAGTTATAGTTAATTCATATCAGTACATTTAGGGCTAAAACTTTTGTAAAGTTTTAATTAAAAAACAATTTGACATAACGTGAATAAAAATGTTGTCCATAGTGACAGAATTACTACATTATTTTTTTTTCAGCTTCACGCTATATCCCGCACACAGCAGGATAGGCATAGGGAACCTATCGTTAAGACACTCCATTCCCCACTTTCTGCCGAACGCTGAACTCAGAACTTACTATGCTCCTATACTACTATAAAACTATAATCGATACTTTCGTAAAGAAGCCTGTAGACTGAATGGCAGATTCATTAAACTTAAGTTCTAGATAAGCTTTAAATAATAATTAATTGTAAAATATCAGCTTCACGCTGTATCCCGCACAAAGCAGCGTAGGCAGAGGGAAACTAGTGTTAAAACACTCCGTTCCCCACTGTTTGCCAATTTCTGAAGGCATTGCGTGTTGAGTGGTAGAACTCAATGCCATGTTACAGTCACATTTTGTGCCCCTGCGCCACAACTAGCCTCGTAATATCACTATAATATTTTTCTCTTATTACTTCACAAACAATATATGGAACAAAAAACATCGTATTCAAACTACTACTATTAATCTCGTTATATAAAAATTGTAATCAAAACAACCCCTAGGTTCTTAATACACAGTAACACTACGTTATAAGAACTCTCCTATGCATACCCTATTTCCTAAACGACTAAAAAGGGCATATAAAAAACTCCGGTTATAAATGAATAACCTCGTTATAGGGGTTCCGTAATTTCCTTACTCACACATTGCAATGAAGGTAATAGGGGACTATTATAGAAAATATGCAACCTTGCTTTTTTACCAAGTTTATTTAGCTTAAAGTACTTTTTTTGTATAAAAACCTTGTTATAGGCTAAGTAGCTAATATACTTACGTAATACGTGTGTACGTTATATATATTGCTTTTTTTACAGCTTCATGCTGGATTCTGGTAAGCAAAGGGAACCTAACATTCCGTTCCCCACTTTCCGCCAAATTCTGGACTGTTCTGTCATTGCGTAACGCCGCGCTTATGCCTTGACACCAGAGCGAAGAAATGGAAATATACATTGAAATAAATATTTCATTGCGAGTGGGGATCAAACCCACGACCAGTCGTGTTTACAGTCACATTCTATAGAGATCATCATCACATTCACACACATCATTATATATCATAACTCATGTAAATATAAAAAAATCTATCATATTTTATTTAGGTTTAGCTGTAACAGAAAATACTTCATAAGAAAATATGATACTTTAATTAATTACCCGCAATAATTACAATAGACTGCTGCTGCTGCTGGGTTTTGTTAATTAGAGAAAAGTAAATTTTAAATTCTTCTCGTATTACCGAGTCCCTAGATGTTCAAATAAAGGTCTATTTAGACAAAATATACTTTGGATGGGTGCTTGAATTGTTGTTAGCCTCCTTACGTAAGGAAATTCACGAATTCAATAACAGAAAACGACTGTGTATATGATGATTTCCATGCTTGCGCACTTCTAATACATTTTTCAGATGAAATGTTTACTTAAATTTATATTTCCATTTCTTCCTTCTGGTGTCGAGGTTAAGCGCGGCGTTGAGTTCTGCCACTCAACACGCAATGCCTCCAAAATTCGGCAGAAATTGGGGAACGGAGTGTCTTAACACTAGGTTCCCTCTGCCTACCTTGCTGTGTGTGGGATACGTGAAACTTATTTTAAAAAGGCTTAATTCTTTTCGTAACAAAAGTTATACTTGCAATTAAAACAATAACTAGAGAAACATTTCCCAGGCAAATATACGATTATTTTGGTCAACTAAAATACATGTGGACATTTAAAGAGAAACCGCAACTTCCAATTAAAACAAAAAGTTTAAAAGAAAAATAATCTTGTTTTATTATAACAAGGACTAATTTGGAAAGTTATTTCGTTAAAACAATAAACATTAATATCAATTATTTTATCATATATGTAGTTCATTAACAGAAAATTGAGAGGAATGTGACAAAAAATCGCTTTTTCCTTAAAATTCGGAATGAATGTGTTTTATATTGTGTATGTTAATAAGAGGCATAATAAATAAGATGAAATGCAAAGATTAACAAACACGCTGTATCCCGCACAGGGAACGGAGTACCATTCACCACTTTCTGCCGAATTCTAGAGGCATTGCTTGTTGAGTGGCAGAGCTCAACGCCGCGAAAATTAATTATTTTATTTTTATTTAAAGATTAATTATTTTCATTATTAAATTACTCATACCTATACACTCCATAGATAAAAGTTTAAAGTCCACACATAAAATTGTCATCTCGCAAAATTTACTTATTGTATGATAATATTAATTTTTAGCTTCTAGCTGTGTCCCGCAAATAGCAAGGCAAGCAGAGGGAACCTTAAAATAGAGGGTTTACACACTAGGTTCCCAATCTTTGACGTTAACAGTCTCACGCTTGTGCTCCTGCACCACGACTGGCCTCGGATAATATAATAATTATTTTATATTATAATTCGTATATAAAATATATATTTCAATAATAATATCGCATGTGAAATTTAAGATTTATGACGGAAAAGTGAACGGTAAGAGAGGTAGGAGGAGACTTCGGTTGATCTTCGAAAACACAGTATCGAAGATACTGGAGGAAGGTCACGTAAAAAGCATGAGGACCCCCCGGAGGCTATGCGTGAAGAGGTTGATGATAGTAGACGAGGCGAAAGAGATATGTAGAGACCGTAGCGTTTGGTGCTCCGTTCTTTCTGACTACCCCGCTAGGGATAAGGCGTGAAGCTAGATTAGAGTAGATTAGTGAAATTTAGGAGTCGTCATCATCACAACTGTGTTTATATTTAAAATAGATAATTCTGAAACAGAACAGAGTTCGATACTTTCTATCTTATGTAGGATAGAAATATAGGAAATATAAAGACAAAAACCTCTAGATTAAGGTAAAAACAAAATTAAAGGATTCATAAACTTATAAACATCCTGACATTGTCATTGCAACAATTAATTTGGTTGTAACAAGTTAAAAATTCACTTATCATTATACATAGAAAGTTTATATTCTTTTATATCAGTTTATTGGCTTCACGCTTTATCCCTAGCGGGGTAACCAGAGAGTTCGAAAACGGTACGGTTATTAACCTCTTCATACATGCCTTGCGGAGATTCGCATGTTTTTACATAACTTTAATTCAGTATTATTGATTCTCCTTCAGTTTTACAGTTTTGTGCATTTTTCCACATATCAGGATTTAATGCCTTAGCACTAAGTTCCCTCTACATAAATGGAACTTAGTGCCAAGATACTCCGATATTGTGTGTTTAGTAGCGGTACTTAACGCCGCGAGAGCTGTGAATAAAATAATTTAATTTAAAAATATTCTTTACCCCCAGTAGGGACTGAATCCGCAAGCAACGTGTTAACCATCAGACAAAGTGGTAAAAGAGCATATGCAAAAATGGCAAAAGAGAATGTATATTATAACTTATATATAACTTCGTACAAAAAGTATATTGATTCTGTATAAAAAGCACAGCAAGCCGCGCAGCCTACATGATTTATTCACAATGTTAAAATTAGACTCGGTTCAGTAAGTAGTCTTTCGTATAACTACATATCGTTTATTGAAACTATTCTTTCTGTCGCATTCAATAAAAAGATATAAATTATATATTATTATAATTATTAAGATATAATAAGAAAATATATTCGACTTTTTTTCAATTATGTTTGTGGAATTCATTATATTTTTTTCTTAAATCTATTTATCATCACAAGACTGTATAAATGATTAATGATCCATAATAAATCTTAAATAATTCGGGTCTCAGTCAAAATAGCAACTCGAATATTAGTAGCTTTCAAAAATACATATAAAATACTTTCTAAAAGATATTTTCATATATAAAAAAAAGTCAGCTTCACGCTGTATCCCGCACATAGCAACAGGCAGAGGAACCTAGTGTTAGGACACTCCATTCCCCATTTTTTGCCGAATTATGGAGGCATTACGTGTTGAGCAAACTCAACGCCGCGCTTTTGCCGCGACTGGATGGAAATATAAATTTAAGTAAATATTTCATCTCCTCGAGTGGGAATCGAATCCACAACCAGTCGGTTTTACAGTCACACCTTGTGCCACTGCGCCACGACTGGCCCCAATTATATGTATAAATCTTTGTGATTTATGTGTCTAATCTTTGTGATATATGTGATTTTCATACATTAGAATAACTACAACATTTTATAGAACTTGAGTATAATCTAACAGAAAGTGTATAAGTAAGCTGGCGAAGCTGCTTTGGGCTGCTAATATGTCATAATATTAAAAAAACGTAGCCACTTTTTGCATTAGGTACTAATGTATCACATCATTCTAAGTCAAAATATATAGCAAGTACATTAAAAACGTGAAAAAAACAGTTTCAAGCGAAAAAGACGAACGAAAAAGAAGAAAAAACATATAACGAGCAACATTTTTTTTAAACAACCACATCAGGTACGAACTTGATGTTGCCAGTGGAAACGAAAATTTATTAATTAAAAATTCATACATCGCAGACAACTTGAAATTGGATTTAAAAAGTGTGATTTTTTTCTTTTCCAAGCCTTAACATTACAAAATATAGTCATGTTAAATAAATTTGTAAAAGTGTAATTCCTCGAGCGTTGTAGGTGAAAAACCAAATATGAAGCGTGCAAATTATACTGGCGCAATATGCAAATGTGAAATAAAATATAATTGGGCTGAAAGTTTTATTTTATTTTTCTCAACATTATTATTGATCTTTAATTACTAAAAAAACTTAAAAGTCCTTGTTTCATTTTTTATTTAAAAAAAACATATTGGAAGGTTTGGATTAAAGTAATAAAAAATCATATTAGAAGTCATTTTAGTTGTCAGTCAATTCTGTTTATTAAATGAATAATCATGTAGTTCAAGCGGGCGAAGCCGCAGGCGGACAGCTAGTATTACAATAAAAATAAAATTACCATTTTGATGTATAAGGAGAAATAAAACGTTTCATTTTTGCCACTTTAACATTAAGACGCAAACGTAACTTTAACATTAACACGCAAATGTAGTTATTTTAACTGATTTATCAGTTAAAAGAAACTTTAAACAAAATTTTAAATTAAGAGTTGATTTTTATAATTCACACTTCTTTAACACTATTATTAATTGATGGTATTATGGTATGGTGGTGGTAGTTATATAAACATAAAAAAGTTCAGGTTCAACCAGGTTCAACATTAAAAATCTATATATTACATCTTTCATTAATACCAAATTGTTACATTATGGAATTATATGCCCAAGAAATGCTTCAGGTCGTCGGGTTCGCGGCGCATGCCTGTCTCGTTGCCAAATGAGACATTTGTCAGTGCTGTCAGTACTCATTGAGTATCGTCTTAACTTTGAAAACAGTGAAAATTATCAAATATTTTTCAAAAGATGCCATGACTAAGTAAGACTTTGCTAACATTCTATATTAATTTATATAGTTTTACTATTGTTTTGTTTTTTTTAATAATATTTTGTTAAATATAGTTCAAATACTTCACTGTACCAACCTACAATAGATATTCGTATATATACTTATTTTTTTTTATTAGTTTCACGCTCTATCCTATATGTAACATGGTAGGCAGAGGGAACCTAGTGTTAAGACACTCCAATTTCCACTTTCCGCCATTTTCTAGAGACATTGTGTTTAGTGGCCAACTCAACGCCTCGCTTTATCTCGGTACCAGAGTGAAGAAATGAAAATATTAAATATTTAATTTCCTCGAGTCGGAGTCGAACCCACAACTTGTCTTTAACACTCACACTTAGTACCCCTACGCCACAACTGGCCTTATATGTATACCTATATTTATTATTTACTAAACCTAACAACAGTATTATGATTTCAGCTATCTATGTATCTTCTGCTCGTTAAACCATAAAGCTTCCGTGTTCCGTCCTAATCTCGTACCTTTAGGAAACCGTTACGTTTCTAATTAACATGTGCTACGCCGTAGCGCTACGGAACATTACCAACACGTATATTTTTCAATTCAATTATAATTTAAAATGTTAATTAACTTTAAACTGGTATTTTCTCAAGGTTTATATAAGTTAATTTTAACTTTATTTATTTATTGCATACTATATGCATGCTAAAATCTTTTAATGAAATCTTTATATATTTTATATATATATTAGCCCGATTTAGAGGCCAGTCGTGGCGCAGAGGCACAAATGTGTAATTGTATACGCAATTGGTTGTGGGTTCGATTCCTACTCGAGGAAACAAAGTATTTCATATTTTCATTTCGTCGGTCTAGTGTCGAGGCAAAGCGCGGCGTAGAGTTCCGCTTTTGAACTCGCAATGCCTCTAGAATTCGGCGAAAAGTGGACAACGGAGTATCTTACCATTTGGTTACCATTAGGCACAATTTAGATTCGTTACGTTTAACTTTGCAACTCAAAATTAAAGATAGTAAAAAACTTCATAAAATAAATATTTATATTAATCGATATTAACTAAACACAAAATAACAACCGCCCTACAAATCTTCTCTAACTACGATAAACATAAAACAATGCATTCCTCACATTAGTGATGTAACGAAACAGCGGGGGGAGGTAAGGGCTTAAGGGCGCTATGGTCGAAATTCCACCGGAAGGTGAAGGTCAAACCGGTCTTGCGTCATACCGTACCTACCGCATATTTCATAACTTTGTACTTTGCTATGTAAACAAAGACATTTCACTCATATTTACTTATTTTCACAATTTGCCCCTTAGAAATCGATACAGAGAGTTATTTAAAGATTTCTTGCAGTCTTTGAATAGCAAAGCTGTAAGTAAAACACGCTATAGAAAGTTGAAGTGGTTCAAATACTTCATGTAATGTTTATCGGTATCCTTAAATGATGCCTCATTCGTTTGAGAACACCTTCCCTTGTAGTACTTTTATTGCGACTGTTCTACATTTACAGTTTATAAGCAATAAAGAATAATCTAGTTTACGACGAATCACCTTCGTTCGTGCCTTGTTTTATCTTCCAACTCTTTCCTTAACATAGCTTCTTGATTATTTAGATTTTGCAATATTTGTAAGTAATATTGATAATTTAAAAAAAAAATTGTTCACGCTGAATCCCAGATACAAGAGGGTAGGCAGAGAGAATCTAGTGTTAAGACACTCCGTTCTCTATTTTTCCCCGAATGTTTCGAGGCATTGCGGAGTCAACGTCGGGCTTTTGGCATTGTGCCAGAGCGAAGATATAAAAATATTAATAAATAATAATTAATTCCTTCGAGTGAGGATCGAATTCACAACAGTTGCGTTACAGACGACAAATTATTAATATTGATAATAATTCTAGAAAATAATAAAAAAAAGAAAACAAGTATTATTTTATAACTAACGACTCATCCAATAAAAACTAAACGGAGGCCCAAAATTACTCCTGATAAATTTACTTCAAATAATTTAAAACCAGATATTGCTAGCCACGTTATTATATTATCAAAGCACTCCACCAGAGTGCATCAAGCCCTAAGCCAGTAATAAGCTAATGTACCAACCCTATTTTACTGGTTTGTTAGAATATTTTTCCGTAATTAGTTGGGTTCATTGAAGATGCAGTGGAGAAGGGAAGTAGCTTAAGTATGCTGTGCAAGTTTTCTCTGGGGAAGTTCAAGTGGCAAAGTGCTTGAGGAATTCTAATGAATTCTAGTTGCGTGACACACTTATCATTTTACTGTGTTAAACATTGATTAAAAGTATTTCGAGACTTTTAATAAAGTTTTTAACAATGTTCATTTAAACTTTTATGTTTTACTATATTCTATGTTATAATTCTATGAAATATGGAATACCCATGTGACCAGTCGTGGCCCAAGGACACAAGCGTGTGATTGTAAACGCAATAGGTTGTGGGTTCGATCCCCACTCGAGAAAATGAAATGTTAATATTTTCAATTCTTCGCTCTAGTGCCCAGGCAAAACGCGGCGTTGAGTTTCGGGAATCAACACGCAATGTCTAAAAGTCCCTCTGCCTACACTGCTTAGAACGGGATACAGCGTAAAGCTACAAAAAAAACGTGATGCACATTGTAACATTTGATTTGCTTAAGTTCTATGTAAGGTTAAAGGCTAAAGAATTAAATTTAGCTATGCAATATGATTTTATATTCAATAATATTGTATTAGTAATAATACTTCTTCCCAATTCCTTCAATATCGTAGTAGTATAGTAGTAGTAGTAATATAGTAGATATTAAATGTTACAAGAGTTACTCAACACTTTAACATAAAGCTTTATATATTTAGTCGTGTGTATATTGTAAATTTTAAGAAATTATTAACACAACTTAGCATAGAAAGATGCTAATTTCTCTCAAAAACTTCAAAGAACAACTTTTTCTTGTTCACCGAAGCCGTTCTTTTAACTTTTTTTCCACTTTTTATGGTGAAAGTATAAATTTAGTGAACTGTAACGCGAGTTTCTACACTATATACCTAATATGGCGTTGTAGATAGAAGCATAACTTGTACAGCCTGCTGGGTACCCGCTGATGTTGGCAGCCTGCCATTACCTAAGTTGCCCAATATTACAAAAACTTCCTGCAACCCAATGTCGCTATATTAAAGAATAGTGCAAAGATTAAAAAAATATTACGTTTTAATAAGCGAAATGGTAAAAGGTAAATTATTGTTATTTAAATTAATTTAACTGTATTAAAGATGTTTTATATTTTAAACTGTTAATCCACAATTTTTAAAGTGTTAATCCACACTTAGGAAAGAAAAATACTTATTTAGAAAAATATTTAATAAATAGTATTCTCTCTTGCCAGACGATAATTCTTAGTAATTATCTTTCGCTTGTTACAACATAAATAAGTTGTAACAAGCGTATAAAAATTTCGACGTAGCTTGATGAAAACGTATGGCTTAGTGGGCAGAGCGCCTGGTCGATTTCCAAGAAGCGCGGGTTCGAGTTCCGCTACGTTAAAATTTTTATACGTTTTAGAAATACATAATAATAATTAATATACAATTTGCCCTTATTAACTTTTATACGTTTTTAAGTTAAGACGTAATGTGACCAAAGGGTAATTTTGATGATGAAAACATTTAGGACATTTTTTTTATTATACATAAATATAATAAAATGATAGTTGTATAAAATTTTGTATAAAATTAAGTCATCAGAAATGTGGACCAGAGGTAAAAATACAATGGTTTAAAATATTAACATTCGAAAATTCTTGATATATATTTTAATCAACGCTTAAAATTAAATCAGCTTCACGCTGTACCCCGCACTCAGCAGGGTAGGCAGAGGGAACCTAGTGCTAAGACACTCCGTTCCCCACTTTCTGCCGAATTCTGGAGGCATTGCGTGTTGAGTGGCAGAACTCAACGCCGCGCTTAGCCTCGACACCAGAGAGAAGCGAGAGCGGAAATATAAATTTAAGTAAATATTTCATATTCTCGAGTGGGATCGAACCCACAACCAGTTGGTTTTATAGTCACACTTCGTGCCGCTGCGCCACGACCGGCCGCTGGCACGCTAAATATTTAGCATGTTTACAAATTGTATATAAAATGCCAATAAACATACTTATTTTGTGTAAAATGTATGGGTGCGTAATAAAAATACTATTCATTACTTTCAACGTTCCACAACAACAGCACAACGTGAAAAGTGTGAAAGTTCCGCGAAACACGTGAAAAGAGTGACCCTGACCGAGAATGATGTGGAAATAGAAATATGATGACTTATTACGTAACTCTTTAAGTCGCGCAAATGATTGCAATTTTGCATTCGCTTGTGAATAAAGTTTTAGAATGTCACTTTTTAATGTATACACCCTAATTACAACAGATAATATACTGAAATATATATTATACTTGTTTATAAATAATAAGTTGTTCAAAGAAAAAAATATTTACATATTTCTATTGTTTTTCTTTGTTTCACGTATTTTTCACGAATTGTGGGGTAGGTAGAAAGGATCTAGTATTAAAAATCCATCGTCTACCTACAAACACAACGGAAAATATAATTTCTTTCTGTTCTTTAGTATGCCGGAAAAAAAAGAAAAATTAAATATTGAATATCAATTATAAAATATGTTATTATTATCCCACTGCGATATGATGGCCTTAAAAATTTATATTTAACATTACAAAATTTATATTTAACATAAATTTATATTTTTTTACATATTATGTAAAAAGATATCTATTTTAACCTTACATAGTATACGTTGAGCTTAATTAAAATAGAATACAACGTGTGGTTAATTTTAAAATATATACAACTGTACAACTAAGAAAGTAAATAGAAAGTGTGATTTAGTGGTTTGTCATGAGTGTCTAAATAAAATAAGACATTTAATAATACCTTTTTTTTATTTCATACTAGAACGTTACAAAACCTTAAAAATAGCCAGGTATATGGTCATGACAAGAATATAGGCTTAAGTAAAATATATATTTTTATTTTTATTTAGTATCCTTAAGTACCTGGGAACCTAGTGTGCGGACGAAGTGTCTATACTCTGTTCTTTATTAAGAAACTTCTGTTCCCCAACTCAACATCGCTTATAACCTCGTTACGTTACCAGAGCAAGGAAATGAAAATATGAATATTTAATTCCCCGAGTAGGATCGAACCCATAACCGTTGCGAATGCCTCTGCTCCGTGGTTTCCTATTTTTTTATTTTCCGTACTCACATATAGATTCTTATCATTCACATATAGCTTGACTATGTGAGAAAAGTCGAATGAGTGTAACCACTATTTTATCGACTACTAGATAAGAGAAAGATATAGGCCTTTTCTGCCGTGTGATCCCGGCCTAGAATAGGATCATCCTGGTACTGGTGGTGTCGTAAGAGGCGACTAAAGTACGTGTGGTAGAGTCACGTCGCCAGCAATGGCAACACGCATGGGCAGACTCGACCGGATCTTTACCACCCCCGGCATTTAAAACCGGCGTGAAGTAGTGGCTTTATGCCACTGCGTTTCGCATCAGGTAATGCCGGGCTCCGGAGCCCAAACCACCTTACAGGCAGGCAACGCACCTGCAGCTCCTCTGGTGTTGCACGGGGTCGTGGGCGGCGGTGATCACTTACCATCAGGTGACCTGAACGCTCGTTTGCCTTGTCTTTTCCATAAAAAAAAAAAAAAAAATTATCACGGGGAACTGTTTGACCTGTTACTTGCTGCCGAATTCTCTAACCACACAGAACGTCACAAACTTAAATACCATCCACACCGTCTGGATACGTGGCACTCCAATACTGCGTGGTTTCCCAGAAGTTTCCTTCCACATATCACGCAACTGTGGAATGGCCTGACCTGCGGCAGTGTTTAGACATCGATACAACTTGGATACCTTCAAAATCGCGTTTATATCCTCCTCAAACATCAGCAACGCACCTATAGCTCCCCTGGTTTCATACGACGTTGTGGACACCTGTGATCACTTGCTATTAGGTGACCCGTACGCTCGTTTGCTTTGTCTTTATCCATAAAAAATATACAAATACCTTCTACAAAAAAAAATATTTAGTCTTAAAGTAAGTGTCGGAAAGAAATATTTTATTTTAATAATTTTGATCGATTAGATACAGTTTAATTAATAAGAACATATAACATTATAAGAGCAGAAAAAGTACATTACCTAATACTATTCTGATTGCCATTTGGAAAAAAAATTGGAAAAAATATCCTAATTTTCTTTTTTCAAAAGTTATATTTTTATCTATTATCTATCTATTAAATGTGTTTTTTTTTTAAATCTACAGAGCTAAGAGTTATAAAAAAAAATATCTATCTATATGTATCTAAAATGAATAATATCTAAATTTATTTGACTGT
This sequence comes from Heliconius erato demophoon, assembly GCA_018249695.1. Taxonomy (NCBI): domain Eukaryota; kingdom Metazoa; phylum Arthropoda; class Insecta; order Lepidoptera; family Nymphalidae; genus Heliconius; species Heliconius erato. The sequence continues at coordinate 30,098 of DWQW01000465.1, forward strand.
GTGTCCGTATTTTAAAGTGAACATAATAACCGACTTGAGATAATTTCATTTCCTCAAGCTTCGCTTTGTGGTGACTTGCAGAATAAATGTTGATCAGCAGTACTATTAAGTACAATTATATATATAATTGTTATAAGTAATGAGGAATATAGACCAAATAAAGTAATTTCTGTTTTGAATTAACAGAACATGATATCAGTCCAGTCGTGGCGCAGCGGCACAAAGTGTGACTATAAAACCGACTGGTTGTGGGTTCGATCTTCACTCGAGGAGATGAAATATTTACTTAAATTTATATTTCCATTTCTTCGCTCTGGTGTTAAGCGCGGCGTTGAGTTCTGCCACTCAACACGCAATGCCTCCAGAATTCGGCAGAAAGTGAGGAACGGAGTGTCTTAACATTAGGTTCCCTCTGCCTACCCTGCTGTGTGCGGGATACAGCGTGAAGCTGATTTTGATTAAATTATTAAAAACATGATATGTTATATCATGTGGATCTCGTTTTACTTAGTAAGTGTAAAAAGCATTTCGCTCTAAATTTTTCATCTACTTTTTAAAATCACCACAATACAATTGGTTATTATTTTTTTTGTGCAAAAAAAACATTATTTCATTACTGAATATTTTTTTTCAATTGTACTTATGACTGTAAACGCGGTTGTGGGTTCGATTCCTATTCAAGGGAATAAATTATTTTCACTCGCACGACGATGAGTTCCGTCATTCCACATACAATATCTAACAAATAGGGTTTTTTATATCTAACAAATAGGGATTGGTAGGTAGTGAAAGAAATTTCATAACATTAGATTCCCTCTGTCTACAGCAACCTGCATCAATATTCAATATCAGTTAGATTGCCCTTTTTCTTTACATAACAGTTATTAATTTACCTTCGCGATATTTATCCTTAATGTTAAAAGTAGATCTGTAGTAGTAGCTATCTGAGTTTTTGAATGCCTTATTATAATGTTTGCTACGTCTTAAATAATAGAAATTTGTTCAATATTTATCACTCAATAATAATATAAATAAGACGTTAAGCTAAAGAAAAAACATTTTAATATTTATAAATCACCTTTTTATTTACCTATTTTACTCTACACGTTGTATCCCACAAACAGCAGGAAAGGCAGAAGGAACCTAGTGTTAAAACACTCCGTTCCCCACTTTCTGCTTAATTCTGGAGGCATTGCGTGTTGAGTGGCAGAACTCAACGCCGCGCTTTGCCTCAACACGCATTATTTTATTTTATTTATTTTTACTCTTTTAAAAAAAGAGAACCTTTATTTTATAGGATTAATTAAGTCAATTTGCTATGATAACAGAGTACTGAGATACGAAAGCAAATATTTGTCCCATTTTGATTAATTTAAAAAGACATGCCGTTTGGGCCTGACGAGGAAAAACAAATCTTTCATAATGAAGTTAGAATAAAGAAGATGTTACTGCTAATATTTAACTTAATAAAATTTCCGACTTAAAATAATCATTTCGTTTTTTTTTTAATAAAGATTTAAGTATACAACATTTTAAATTTAGGCAATGAATGTGTTTCTAATATTTTTATTCTAGAATTTAAGTCACTTAAACTCAAAATTTTCCCGTGTTTAGACTGGAATTTTTTTAGTCTCTATATTTATATATAATTAAAATAAATAGATATAATTGTTAGGAAATTCCTATTGAGAAATATCATACAGTAACAACACAACGTTGTTCTAAAAAGGACGCAAAAAGAAAACAAAAAATGTCCCTAGATTGATTGTCTGATCAGAGATATAATGTAAGAAAGCAAAAAGAAAATACGTATGTGAAGATTAACAATACATACTCATTATTTATATCTAAAGTTGTATATAGAAGTAAAATATATGGATACAGAGTAAAAATGTTTATTATACTTAAATTTAATGACATAAAAAGCAGAGAAAACAACAGATTAATCTATTACTAAATCAGTTTTTCTAATATTTATTTTCTGTTACAACTGTGACATGGCTAGCGCCTATGTATGAATGTATATGCATACATATTTTACAGCAAGCACCTAAACAGATATATTCCATACATTCTTATATTTATTCTGAATCATCTAACAAAGTACATTTTAACGAAATTCTGGAGGCATTGCGTGTTGAGTGGCAGAACTCAACGCCGCGCTTTGCCACGACACCAGGGCAAAGAAATGGAAATATAAATTTAAATAAACATTTCATCTCTTCGAGTGGGGATCGAACCCACAACCAGTCGGTTTTACAGTCACACCTCGTGCCAATGCGCCACGACTGGCCCCTTAAATATAAAAACAATAAAATAATTGTACTATAGACGCTTTATTTATGTCAAACGAAAAAGTTATTCCTATCAAAATAACAACAGCGTAATACATTTAACGTCCTCACAGCGATAACTCCCTCTTTTCCAGAGGCATTGTGAGAAAATGCGCATGCCAAGATTCTTGGGACTTGTTAAACTCAAAGTAAACGCGTACAATTATGGCCGTAACAATAAACTGAAACACACTGTATGTCTGTATGTACCTTAATTAAATTTGTCTTCCATACGACTGCTCTTGATCTTATTATATTTGTTCTAATGTGTTACGTTGTATAAGATAAATACTGAAGTTGTCAGTTCCTTTTTTTCTTAATTCAAATTTTATGATGGAATCATGTTTAATAAATTACCATATCATCTAGAAACTTGAGGAGGAGCACTAAGTGGACAGGTTGAGGGTTCGATTCCCACTCGAGGAAATGAAAACCTTTTTATAAGACAGATGTGATTTTACTATTTAAATCAAATAAATCAGCTTCACGCTGTATCAGTTAAGATACTCCATTCTCCACTCTCTGCCGAATTCTGGAGGCATTGTGTATTGAGTGGCAGAACTCAACGCCGCGCTTTGCCTCGACACCAGAGCAAAGAAATGGAAATATAAATTTAAGTAAATATTTCATCTCCTCAAATGGGGATCGAACCCAAAACCAGTCGTTTTACAGTCACACTTTGTGCCCCTGCGCCACGACTATTTATTATGTTAAAATAGAGAAAGCTTTAGATGATTGGCAAAAGCGTATATTTTACTCCCTTTATTTTGCGCTTCATCGTTCATTTTATTAGTTAGCTTTCTATGAAATAAAAACTTTTTCAGGAAACCAATAAATTGCTATTAAAATTTAATAACACCTCTACTAGTTTGAAATTGGATTTTCCTCAGATATTTTAATGTTATAATTTTTGTTGAGGTAGCCGTTGGCGCAGGAGCACAAGTGACTGTAAACGCGACAGGTTGTGGGTTCGATTGCCACTCCAGGAAATGAGATATTTAATATATCCATTTCTTCGCTCTAGTGTCAAGGCAAAACGCGCCGTTAACACCAAATAACTTCACAATTCTCCCTCTGCCTATTCTGCTAATTGCGAAATACAACGTAAAGCTGAAAAAATATATATATATACTCAATTTCACATTCCATAAAGAACCTACAAATCGCCCTAGTGTCTTCACCGTACAGCGTATGTGCCAGAACTTTCCAAACAGTTTATCCAGTGCATCGGGGTTGTTTGGAACTAGTTTCATCTAATTTAGTCGTGTCTCGCCCGATGTGCTATTTACAAGGACACTACCCTGTACAGGATTAATTCGTCTTTTGTACTCCCTAAATCCTGCTTAAGTGGTCCTCTTGCACAAAGCAAACGTTAAGATGCATGGCTTTGTTAACGGAATTCGTTTTTATTTTTATGTTATTTTCCTTAGAGAAGGGTTAAAGTATATGTGATTTTCTATAAATAACTTTACAGTACTATAAATACTTTTATATTTTTATTGGAAGGTCGTCTTAGCGCAGATGATTAAGCGTGCGACTTTAAATACGACGGTTGCGGGTTCGATTCCTATACGTGGAATAAAATATTAAATACGTTAATTTAGTCGCTCTGGCACCAACGCAAAGCGCGGCGTTTAATTCCACCACTCAACACGCAATCCTTCGAAAATTCGGTGGAGAGTGGGGAGCGGAAATGTCGTAATGAGAACGGAGTGTCTCGGCCATCGAGCCATTCTCCACGTGTAAACAAATATATTAAAGTAGCAAAGCAATAAAATTGTAATTAACATTCGTATTCACTTTATCACACAAGAAAATATAAACCGATCGTTCTCAGAAAAATAATTAACTTGAGTTTGCAAATAAATAAAGGAAAAAACGTAAAAAATATCGACTAATTCAGCCTTATTACAATAATGACTGTATAAAACTCCAGAAAGACTATTTATCCGTAATATTCAGCCGAATAAGCAAATAAAGGAGATAATTAGTTAGTAGAAAAGTGAAGTAAACGTCTTTGTAAGTCTAAACGCTAACGAATAAAATTCGTGAAAAGAAAATTCTACATAAAAATATTCTATGTACATTCTCAGTTCTTCATAAATCATTCATTTTTGTTGACGTTAAAACGTATAATTTCTTTTCTCTTTTTTTAGCTTCAAGTTATATAATAGCGCAAAAAGCAGGGTAGGCAGTGTGTATCCTAGTGTTAAGACACTCCGCCGAATTCTGGAGCCGGCACGTTTTACCTCGAAACCAGAGCAAAGAAATGAAAATATTAAATATTTCATTTCCTCGAGTGGGAATCGAGTCTACAACGACTGGCTCAGACTTTAAAAACTTATAATAAATATATGAGATTAAACTCACTACTAAATGGATTTACATTCCAAGAATGTCGATAATACTTAAAATGTGATTGTGTATAATTGATTTAAAATAATAAGCCCCGCCTCGTTTCTTGCGCCGGTTCTTCTCAGGTCTGAGGCATTAACTTTAGTGAACTGGTGGTAAATTATTTGACGTTCAAAAAATGAAGCATGTAACTTTTTATTTTGAATAAAATTATTTGACTTTGACTGGAAAAAGGTCACGAAAAAACATGATGACCCCAGGAAGTCATGTACGGATGTACTGATAGTAGTAGTCGAGGCCGTTTTCTCCGGCTACTTCACAACGGGTCAAGCGTGAACCTTAAAAAATGTTTTGGGTGTTATCAGCCTAGACAAATAGTAGCGTTCGTTTCTTTATGCGTTCTTTACTGTATGAACAGTGGAGAAGGGGGAATGCTATTAATAGACTTAATGTCTTTATTTTACTATTATATTATATCGCTAATTGTATATTTATATAAAATATCGTCGTCAAGGCCGTCGTAGCGTAGTTACACATTCGTGTGACGGTAACGCGAAGGATGTAGGTTCGATTCCCACTACGGGGAATGAATTAATATTTATGAATATTTTCATTTCTCCGCTCAGACAATATCCCAGAATTCGGTGGAAAATAGAGAACGGTTAACTTAACACTAGGTTTCCTCTACCTACCTTGCTGTGTCAGGATACAAACTGAAGCTAAAATAGACATACTTATACATAAAGTTATTACAATTTTTATGTTTTGTAAAAGCCACAATTTAGATCAGGCAAATAGATAACATTAGGCACGTTAAAAGCAACGTTAAAAACATCCTTTTATCTATAACGCTGTGTAAGTCGATGCGAAATGTAATTAGGAAGTTGTTGTCGGGTCCTTAACATCGAGCAACGAGGTCCGACCAAAAACTAATACCAACCACTGAATGCTCGTCAGTTTCATGCTTCAAATAACACTTTCGGAGGATTAAATTAGACTTCACAGGTTGATTCCCAAAAGGTTCCAGCGTAAGCTGATATTACAGTAAGGTTGAGTTTCAGTATAATATTCCTTTATATTATACCGAAATTCAACCTTACTGTAATATCGTATATTTAGCTTTGTAATATTAATTATGTATTTATTATACATACGTATATTATGAAATTTATTTTGGTATTTACATTGTCAGCAAAATTATATTTAATAATAGATCTAAGGATATTTTTAAAGTAATATAGATTTTCGCAAATGAAAGGCCGTCGTGGCCCAGGGGCAGACGGGTGTGACTTTACAGTCACAACAGGGTAGGCAGAGGGAACCTAGAGTAAAGACACTCCGTTCCCTATTTTCAGTCGAATTCTGGAGGCGTTGCGTGCTGAGTAGCAGAACTGAACGCGACGCTTAGCCTTGACACCAGAGCGAAAAAATGAAAATATAAATATAAATAAATATTTCACTTCCTCGAGCGGGGATCGAACCCACAACCAGTCGATTTTACAGTCACACTTTGTGCCTCTGCGCCACGACTGGCCTCCTCATCCATTTAATTAGATAAAACCTTTGCGTACAGTGAAACATACTTATGTCATAAGAATTGTTTTCACCACTCGTATTACATTTCTTAAATATAAATATAAACTTTAATTATATGACTAAAGCTTCTTAACAGCTAATTTTAATACTAAATGCAACAAGTAAATTCTGCAATAGAAGCTATTTATTTCGTAACGAAATAAGACGGGTTAAAGTGAGAAAATATACCACAAATACAGGTTCACCGTATAATAAGGTAGAAAGAGGAGCTCAGTAAAACATAATTAAAATCTTGTTAGTGATGTCGGGCGTTCAACGTCGGGACGTGGAGGTCTGGTAAAAACGAATTCTGACCACCGAATGGTTCCCTTTTCAGGCTTCGACTAACACTTTCACGGGGTTGAAATTGGAGTTTACAGGGTTGTTTTGTGAAAGGGCTTTGAAACTGTACATAGAAATGAGCGAACGTCGTGCTCTTATGTGACATGTGACTTATGCTGCTTTATGCCTATTATTGAGATCGTTGGTGTAATTTTGGCTCTAATTAAAAAAACGTGGTGCCTTGAGGCTTTCGTGGCACAGTGGCACATGCTTGTTACTGTAATCACGACGGTTGTGGATTCAATTCACACTAGATTCCCCCTGTCTACCCTGCTATATACGGGATGCAGTGTGAAGCTGAAAGTATATTTGATACTTTAAGAATATACTTTTGCTTACTTACTAACATAAAAAAAATAACCATTGAAATGTATATTGTAATAATAATTAACCCATTGTATTGAAATTTCAAAGAAAATAATAAACAAACTACTTAAATGAGGCCAGTCGTGGCGCAGGGGCACAAAATGTGACTGTAAAATTGACTGGTTGTGGGTTCAATCCCCGCTTGAGGAAATGAAATATTTATTTATATTTATGTTTTCATTTCTTCGCTCTGGAGTCAAAGCAAACGCGCGGCGTTGAGTTACATCACTCAATACGCAATGCCTCCAGAGCTCGGCGGGATGAACTCGGCGAAAAGTGGAGAACGGAGTGTTTCAGCACTAGGTTCCTTCTGCCCACCCTGTTGTGTGCGGGATACAGCGTAAAGCTGATTTAATTTTTAAAATTTTTATCTATCAATTAACAAAAATTAGCGACCACGAAACTAGCTAAAATGACTTAACTCTATAAAAGGAGAGTTATCAAAATGAGCATAGCAGAGACTCTATCTATTACGAATAAGGAAATTAATTTACAAATATAAATAAATTTTATTTACTTCTGCTTGGCAGACCGTAACGTATTTAGAGCGGATGGAATTGCTACGCTCCCGTCTTGAATCGTTTTGCCAACAATTTAATGGGGAAATCGTAAATGTTTATTTTGGGGCTGTTCTCGCGGGTCGACATCGTTATGGGTCTTTAATAGCCCATAAACTGTCAACGTATTGGGTACCGTTCACCTGAACGAGCCAGATGGTAACGGAGTAGTGGAATTGTAAAAATCTTTGTAGGTAACAGTTTTTACTAATAGCAGTTGCTAGTAGTAAGCGTGACTGGTTTTGGGTTCGATTTCTACTCGAGCAAATGGTGAAGCTCTGGTGTCGGGGCAAAGTGCGGCGTTAAATTCCGTCAGTCAGCACAATTTAGTTAACACAAAATTCTGAAGGCACTGCTTCACACAGAATACGGCGGGAAGATAAGAAAAACATTGGCAGATTTTTTTGATCAGCCTTTAGAGTACTTACTTTATAAATACGAGATTCAATTTTTAATAGATTAGGTTTTTTTTAGTAATCTATTTCATGAAATTCACATTTTATTAATTAATATATTTCATTATTATTTTAAATTATTTCTATTGAACACTGACACATTCTATTTTGCAGATTGATTGGATTTTGTGTTGTAATTTGATATTGTTAGCAGATATAAATCCAGTTTCGGTTCATTTTATAATCTAACAGGCTTATCTTATGAAGTTTTTGTACCAAAATTTTAATTGGGATAAAAGCGTAGTATCATCGATCGTATTTTTTTTGTTTATTTGGAAAGTATGTTCAGTAGAGATGGATGACGAAAGGCGTGTTGCTGCTGGTAGCAGGGTTAACGGAGCCTTAGCTGCATTGTTGAGACGGCGAAACGTCAGCACAGCTGCACGCTTGGCCGTACACAATGCAGTATTGGTACCGACACTGTTATACTGCAGCGAAACGTGAGTATTACAGAAGAAGAATGCAAGAAAAATAAATGCCGTGGAGATGCGATCTCGTCGTAGGATATGCGGAGTCAGCTTAGCTGATCGAATCCGCAATGAAGAGGTACACAGAATGGCAGGTACTAGCGAGGATGTCACGGTGAGAATGAAGAAGAACGTGCTCAGCTGGTTTAAACACGTCGAACGAATGAATGATAAAAAAATGGCAAAAAAGATTTATGACGGAAAAGTGAGTGGTAAGAGAGGTAGGGGGAGATGTCGGTTCACCTTCAAAAAAACCGTATAAAATATACTGAAGGAAGGTCACGCAAAGAGCATGAGGACCCCCCGAAGGACGTTTATGAAGAGGTTGACGACAGTGGACGAGGACAAAGAGATTTTTTCTCTGACTACCCCGCTAAGGATACAGCGTCAAGCTGGTATAATAGTACAATCAATTGTACAGCTAAATATACTAATGGAGAAATGCACTGTATGTTTTCTACTTATTTAACAGCATAACTATGTGGCTTTATAAGTAACAACACATCGTGTTTATGTCCTTTCTCTCTCTCTTCGGTGATTAGACCATTAGCTCTCATATCCTGCATCACGACATTCAACCAGCGCTTCTTTAGGCGTCCGGGACGGGTCTCACTACAGGGACTCTGGCAAGGTACTTGCATCCGAAATAGTTTTTAGGTTGGCGTGTAACGTGGCCGTTCGTGGTTCTATCTTATCGTGATCTGCGTCGTGATCTTATCCATTTACGTGACGTGAACCTCCTAAGTGCGCTAAGATTTATTATATTCCCTGACAAACAACATTGCTTAAAGAATATAATTTTAATTTTGATGACTTAGAAAGGTTACTCTTTAATATATCGTTTTCAATGTCTACCCTACATATAAAACTAAGGCTAAAACAAGATAAAATAAGAAAGTTATGTTTTATACGTCTTGAAGCCGTCATGGCACAATTCTGTGACTATAACGCAACGGTTGTGGGTTTGATCCCCACTCGCGGAATGAATTATTATTTATTTATATTTTCATTTCTTCAGGCAAAAATTGCGGCGTCGGGTTCCGCCACTCAACACACAATTACATGAACATTCAGGGGAAAGTGAGAAACGGAGTATGTGAACACTTAGTTCCCTCCGAAATATATATATTTATAAAATATTATAGATAATTATAAAACTCTTCTACAATTTACACAGATAAAAAGTAAAAATAATTTCTTCCATAATTTTTTTTAATAAAACTCAGTGGAACACATGTTCACCAAATATAATTTGAAGTGGCGTTCATCCATTGGCCTTTATTAGGACTGATTCGTCGAAACCCAAGGCGTAATTTCTCTTAAGTAATTTCATATAATGGAATTTTGCTCCAAACTGGAGTTCTCTTGAAAGGGGAGACGTCCCTTCGAGTTTTAATGGCTTAACAGAATCTTGAAGTGAATTAACTTTTTGACATTTTGGTAATAATTCATAATTTCAATATTGACTAATTCAAGTTTTATTTTAATATTTTATGTTCTTTCTATTTATGATAAATTTATACAAATATTTGATTTTATTTTTATAAGTCAATTTTAAAATTTATACTTGTTATACAAGAGATATATAAAATGATAAATTAAATAGATACGATAAAATTAAAAAAATAGCTTTACTCTGTATTCCACAGCATGGAAGGCAGAGGGAACCTAGTGTTAAGGCACTCCGATCACCACTTTCAAATTTAAAATTTTGAGACATTGCCAGTTCAGTGGCAGGAAACAACGCCGCGCTTTGCCTCTTACCAGACCGGCGAAAATGAATATATCAGATATTTTTTTCCTCAAGTGGGAATCGAACCACACACCCGTCGCGTCTTCAGCCACACGCATGTACCATTGCTCTGCGGCAGCTTCAAATTTAAATAGATAAAATAAATGAAATAAAAATATATTTCTAGTATGTTTAAATTGTTTCAGATCCTCCAGTAGTGTCTCTATCTCTGGGCAGCACCCTCAACCCACACGACATTAAAGAAGGCGATGACGTTTACTTCGAATGCTCCGTACGTGCCAACCCAAAGGAGCATCGTATTTCTTGGTATCACAATGTAAGTGCTTATAATGTATACATTGAAAGGTGGTAAATTGTTGTATTATTATATAGGAGTAAGTAAAATACTTAAGACAATATAGATTAATTTCTTAGTAAATCAAAGATATTTAAATATTTTATGTTTTTTCTCATTCAAAATAATATAATATTTTTGTATTTAAATAAAAATCAGCTTCACGTATCCCGCATTCAGCAGAGCAGGCAGACGGAACCTAATGTTAAGACACTCCATTCTCCACTTTCAGCCGATTGTTTGAGACATTGTGTATTGTGTGGCGGAACTCAATCACGTATTGTGAATTAACTTTTTTTTAAATTTAAACCTATAGAAATCTATTGAGTATCAACAATCACCTCTAAATTGCGTCCCAACATAACCAAACGAGCGACGAAAATATACTTCATATTATGCATAATGTACACTCAACTTAATTTTCTACTTGCCTTTTAAGTGGTACGTTTTTGGTGGAATTCAGGAAATGACGTTATTTTATGTTATACCGCTAAGTATCTCAAGGCCTGAATATGTGGGTCGCTATACAAAAGTGCACAAGCGCTTAACTAGGTTAAGCTGTAGTTATATTACTTTTAAGCTAAAAGCTTAGAAATTTTCGTTAAAAATATGCCAGTTTTTATGCCATCGAGGTATCACGGGGATGGAGGTTTTTTTTTACTTCCTACGGAATATATACCTACGTATAAATTTATTATGACAGTCTTTGCTATGTTACATTTTTAGTATTATATAAGTTTCGTATGAAATATGTAGATGTGACATTATCTATGTATTATTACTTTAAATTTATTTAAAAAATATTTTAAAATATTCTAATATCAAATTTTGATTGATAATTTATATATATTATTACGTGAAGTAGTAGCCTCTAAAATAAATTTCACGTTGCTTAACTTAAAACTTAGGATAAAATTACGAGAAAACCAATATTACAATACATACTATACATATATGAAAAAAAAACATATTTTATGGTTATATTTGCGTCTCTAACTTTAAAATATATTATATTATTTCTAACTTAAATATTTATCTAACAGATAACAAAAATTGTGCATAAAAAGTTAATTAATTGAAAACTCTTCTGGAAACGTTTGATACACGAAAATATTTCCAGTTACATTTTTAATATTACTGGAAACCTTTCGGAAGCACAATATTTCTTATTTCCCTAATGATATTAAAATATATATAGTATATACAAATTCCATTACAATTCCAGTACATTCCACTGATTATATTCACACTCTAGTAGGCTCGTAATCGGAACACGGTTTTGTGACCTTTATCACACGAACGAGAAAGCTAAGTTAGTCAATTTAAACATGTATAAATATATTTCTTAATGATCAAACGATAAAATCATTATATTAATATTGATTTGTTTTTTATTTTTAAGAAGATATATGAAATACTTTTATAATTGAATGTATTGGTTTACTAAATTATATTCCTACTTATATTTTCATTTATTTAAAAAAAATCGAAAGTAACTCTATTGTTGTGTCTGTCTGTGACGTAATAACGGACAAGCTGCTGATTTTATTGTGATAAAATTTCATATAGATATACTTGAGGGTCTCAGGATGAACATAGTCTATTTTTTTTCATATTTTTAAAAGTTTTCCAGAAATTTCATTATTTTAAGAAAAGGTCGCCGAAAATGGGCTTTCTGATCGCTTATATGACGTGCGCTGACTCAACCATATAATAAAAATAATGTTTCATAAAATATTGTCCTTTAAAAAACCTATAAAAAGTCCATGATGGTATGTTTATCTCTAAAGATTGAGCCACAGTAACTATCTTAATATTGAATTTAATTTTTAAATCATCATCTGGTTGTGGTTAGTGTATTTTCTATAATTTCTTATTAATCCTTACTTTGACATTGAAATGTATGTATAGATGAATCTATATTGAAATTGTACTTTACTGTATATTATTATACAGTAGCATTATAATAAATACTTTAGGAGATATCACCGATTCAAAATAACCCACCTTAGTCTTTACTATCACGAACAGCTTCACGATAAAGATTAAGAAATAAATTTTAAACAATACATAAAATAAAAATGAAAACTTAATTTTTTAAGCTTCAACTATAAAACTTTAGTACAAATTTAAATAAATTACAGGAAAGCTTTACAATACGTTTAGTATAAAATACATTTAAGTTTAAGACATATCAAATTGCATATATACTGTAGCACAATATACCTTTTGTAAATCACCTTTTAATATTAATCTTGCACGCGAAGTTCAAACGTCCGTATTTACTTACCATGTTTGTACGCTTATGCAAAATAAGCTTCTTAAACATTACAGTAGAAGCGTAAATGTTTTTAAAATACTTCAAAATTGCAATTTCTTACTTATTTAACATCATATACAGCTTTCGAGGCTTAAACTGAGCTTTGTATGTGTGTAGGTGATTATAAAAGTAGAGTCAGAAAAAAGAAGTTCATTATTAGAAATCAATTGAAAACATAAAAAACATAAAAAAATATATCAATTCTTCTACGCTTCGGTATTGATTCTTATATTTTTTTCTCTCGTCTCATGTGTCGTTTGAGGTAGTAAATCATTCCGTTATATCATCAAAAACGGCGTTGTCTACGATTTTGTTTTATTTTTTTACTGCTCGGTCACATAGTCATAGTATCAATTTTTTTATTTACTTTTAATAAATGTAAAACAAAATGAAATATTTAATGTTTTATTATTGTGTTTAATTAAATATCTGATGCTGCTATCAGTACAGGAAGTGTAGGCCAGATGTCAAAAATCAGTAGAAACTGGTTTAGGACAAGCATGTAACGTCACGTTACATCTACACTATATATCAACATTCACACAGATGTAAAACTCAGTTTAGACCTCGCGGACAGTAATGTATATACTGTTCATTCTCCGCCCAGTTTCTTGGAAGAATTATGTATCGAACTGTTTTAAAATAAAGTTTAATATTTTAATACATGCCACAATACTATTTTTAAACTTTTACGTCTCAAATTCTTTCGAAGAAATGCATTTTTTTTAATATTGGTTTCCTTATATTTCTTTTTTTGTAGACAGAAATGAAAAGAAAAATTATGTATCATAAAATTTTCTTGACCTAATCCCCAAAATAGAAATAAGTAAATATTAATTACATTAAAGTTTTTAAAATATGAAGTAGATTTAATTTATTATGATCAATGTGCAATCTTAACAATGAAGAATGATGTATCGAACTGTTTTAAAATAAAGTTTAATATTTTAATACATGCTACAATACTATTTTTTTTGATGCCAGTCGGTGTGCAGCGTGTGGCTGTAAATGCGATAGATTGTTGGTTTAATTCCCACTAAAGAAAATGAAATATTTAATCTTTTCATTTCCACGCTTTGGTCACCAGGCACAGCGTGGCATTGAGTCAATTGAGCACTCAACACGCAATGCCTCCAGAATTTGGCGGAAAGTGGGACACGGAAATGGAAAACGGAACGTCTAAAGTCTAGCTTCCCAGGTTCCCTCTACTTACCATTATACATCATAGGCTGTGTAAAATTAAAAACATTACTGTTTTTTAACCAAAGAACCACGTCCTTATAATATTATTAATAAATAACAAAAATATAATAACAAAAGTACCAATATTAATCACATTCTGTATTCAGGATAAGCCAGTGCTCCACAATGTGGTTTCCGGCATCATCGTCAGCACTAAGTCGCTGGTGTTACAAAAGGTGACGAGGGAGCACACTGGGGACTACTCGTGTCGCGCCACTAACGCGCTCGGCGAGACCGCAAGTCAGGCAACGCATTTGAGTATACAGTGTACGTATCATGTTTAATATTAAATGTATGTATTTTATTAATTATTTCAGCTTCACGCTGTATCCCGCACACAGCAGGGTAGGCAGAGGAAACCTAGTGTAAAGGCACTTCGTTCTCCACTATCCGACAAATTCCGGAGGCATTGAGTGTTGAGTGGTGGAACTCAAACCAGAACCAGTGGAAGCCAGAACGAAGAAATGAAAATATTAATGTAAAGAAATATTTCATTTCCTCGAGTGGGGATCGAACCCACAACCGGTCGATGTACAGGCACACTTTGAACCCCTGCGCCACGACTGGCCTCAGTTATCTGCTTTACTTTCGTCTTTAATAATAATATTGTGTTAAGAACGATGTCTATATCTATAGTGAAAGGTTAAGTTTTAGCCACTTCAATAAAACAGGATTTTTAGCAATTTGTAGAACAACGTGAAGAACAATCATTTAAAGAACTTATATGATATATACAACCATTTTATTACATTGTTGAATACCCTCAATATTTTTTTTTCTTATATACCCTACATGAGCAGGTTAAACAAGGATACTTTTTTAGTCTGAACCCGTATCCCGTTTATAATTAACAAGAAAGCTCGCAATTTCGCAAATATCAAAATATTACATTGTACAAACTATTTACAAATTGAGTTGAACTGCATTCTGATAAAGTAAATTATCAAAAGAATGCGGTTAAAGTAACAAATAGTAAAATAATAGTAAAAGTCAGGATGGCTTTTTATAAAGTTTTTATTCTGTTTTAAAATATATATGAAACTCTTTAGAGACCAGTCGTGGCGCAGGCGCACATACTGTAAACGCGACTGGTTTTGGGTTCGATCTCCACTCGAGGAAATGAAATGTTTATTTAGATGTATATTTTCATTTCTTCGCTCTGGTGTCAAGGCAAAGGGCGGTGTTGAATTCCGCCACTCAACACGAATGCCTCCAGAATTCGGCGGAAAGTGGGGAACGGAGTGTCTCAACGCTAGGTTCCCTCTGCCTACCTTGCTTTGTACGAGATACACAGAAGCTGATTTTATTTATTTAATTGGATTTTTTTAAATGTGATGTGTATTTTATTAATAAATTCTGTATTTTCTATATTTCTGTGTGCATATACATTTATAAGACACATTTATGTCTTGTAAATGTAGGCAAATTCTGCCTAATGACTGATCTTGTATGCAAGTCATGGCTGCGTATCAAATGGGCATGGGCGTTCCGCTCTCAACGTACAACACACAAGTGGATCTACAGACAATACGGCAAATTCATCTTAATTTATATACATATGAATAAAGTTAATATGTATGTATGTTTAAGATTTCAAAATCGCATCACAAAGAAAAGAAAATCGAAAAGATGGCAGTCGTCACAGGGGCATAAAGTGTGACTGTAAAATCGACTAGTTGTAGACTCGATCCCCACTCGAGGAATTGAAATATTTTTTTTCTCATTTCTTCGCTCTGATGTCGAGGCAAAGCGCAGCGTTGAGTTCCGCCACTCAACACACAATGCCTCCAGAACTCGGCGGTAAGTGGGGAACAGAGTGTTTTAACTCTAGGTTCCCTCTGCCTACGCTGCTATGTGCGGGATACAGTGTGAACCTGATTTTAGGATTTCAAAATAACTGTATTTCCTCAAGTGCATTTATTTATTTACACAATACTAAAATATAAATCTTTATAATTTCAACAAGTATATATAAGAGCACAAATTTACATAAATTGATACTACAATACCCATTCACTGTACGCCTAATAGCTGTTCTTCTATGCAGATCACGATTGCGAACGATATGGGTTCTTAGTCCTCATAGATATAGGTTAGGGTGATTAGCACAATAAAATATGTTAAATTTCAAAAGTGGAATTTTATTTTACCCTCTGGTACTTATAGACCAGTCATGGCCTGGAGGCACAATGTGACTGTAAACGTAATAGATTGTGGGTTCGATTCCCATTCGGGGAAATGAAATGTTTAATATTTTCATATCTTCGCCGTGGTGTTGAAGCAAAGCGTGGCGTTGAGTTTCACCACTCAATATACATGTAGGTATTAGGTCTAAAAAGCTGAAAAGTCGAGTTTTTTTTATTATAATCGTGTTTCAAAAAACACAGGAGATACTAATAGGAGTGTTTTTAATTTTGACAATATAATGTTATTGCTTAAATTAATATGATACAATAGACTCCATATATGGGCACTATAGATAAATTGTATATATTTTCTTTTCCTTCTAAAGGCGGATGATACCTTTGTTAATTCACCATTACTAGAGACGTCAGCCGTAGAGCCAAAGGCTTAACGTGTTTCTCGGAACAAGGGCGTGTAGTGCCGTCAACCTTTTAACGCCGCTAAGACCGTCATGATAGAAAATCCAATAGTAACAATCTGACCTAAATTTTAAATTTATGATCTTCTTTAATTCCTTTTTTTTAAATCTAGATACACTCTCATTCTCATTCTTCTGTACAGCGTGTTTTTGTCAGCACCACTTTAAATAAAACCACGGTTAACTACTCTATAAAAACCTAATATAATTAAAACGAAAGAGATTTTTTTCAAAAATAAAAAAAGAGTTTTTTTTAAATAATGAATTGCATTATTGTTGAAAAATAAAACGCCATTTGTCAAGAATGACGCACACAGACGCAAACATATCAAAGCGATAACGGCGACGTTGAATTGCGCAAAATGGAACGAAAGATATTCTTTTCTCATTCTAGTATATTTTTTGAGAATGAAAAGCGGTAGATTGGCAACGCTTAGTAGTATTTTTGTACTAGTATGTGTGTGTGTTATTGGTATCTATAAACGTAACTGCGTCACACGAAATACAGGTATGGATAAACATTGTAAAATGAAAAAAAAATCCTATGCCTAAACATTTGAGGTATCTTGATTAATTTCTTTAGGTATATTTTAAGAAAAACAGCTTTACGCTGTATCCCGCTCACAGCAGGGTAAGTAGATGGAACCTAGTGTTAAGGACACTCAGTTCCCCAGTTTCCCTTGAATTCTGAAGACATTGTTTGTTAAGTAGCGCAATTCAACGCCGCCTTTTGCCTCGACACCAGAGTAAAATGTAAATATAGAGAGAATGTAAATATAAATTTACCAGTCGACACTTCGTGAATGACCTCAAACACTTACAAAATCATAATACGTATCATTATATCATTTGAACATTGTAATTGCTCGTATATTTTATGTACCCTCTGAATATCTACTTTTAAAAAAAAGCTTCACGTTGTATCCCGCACATAGCAGGATAGGCAGAGGGAACCTAATGTTCAGACACTCCGTTCCCCACTTTCCGAATTCTAGAGGCATTGTGTGCTGAGTGGCGGAACTCAACGCCGCGTTTTGCCTCGACACCAGAGCGAAGAAATAAAAATATAAATGTAAATAAATATTTCACTTCCTCGAACGGGGATCGAACCCACAACCAGTCGATTTTACAGTCACACTTCGTGCTTCTGCGCCACGACCGGCCTTCCTACTTGTGTTCTGAAAACACGTTTATACAAATAGTATTTAATATTATAACTTCTATAATAGAAGTCTAAATCTAGAACAACGAAAAAGTATTTTTGTCCATTTTTCTTTTCTCGTAACACATAAACTTCTCACTATAATAAAATACAAGTAAAGCAATACGTATAGAAGGTAATAACGTAGTTCAAAACTAATCCCTGTATAAAGTTAATAGGGTAATCTAGAAAATAGGTTTAAGCTTTTACTCTCGTGCATTAGCAAAACCCTAGGCTACTAGGATAACATAAAATCGTAATGGGCAAATCGACTTTCGATTGGATAAAAGTTGCTTAATAAAAATAAAACACCTCGATGACTAAATTGTTCAATTTTGCTTATCTAACTAGAATCTAGATTGAAGGGAGTCTGTTCTATGAAAAAAAATAGAAAAAAATCTGCTTCATGCTGTATCCGCACTGCACTCAGCAGGGCAGGTAGAGAGAAACTAGTGTCAAGACACTCCGTTCCCTTCTTTCCACCGAGTTCTGGAGGCATTTCGTGTTGAGAGGCTGAGCTCAACGTCGCGCTTCAACAGTTACACTTTACTACCCTGCGCTTAAAAAAATATAAATTTATATCATTTCTAGATGTAGCCCAATTGGTTCACGAATATCTTTCCAGATATTGTATGGAAGATTTGTTGTAGGCAAAGGATGTAATATATATTATAATACGTACTGTATCCAGGCACTGTGAGGCCGGTCGTGGCGCACTCGAGGAGATCAAATTTTTTATGACATATATTTTTTCATTTCTTCGCTCTGAAGTCAAGGTAAACCGCGGTGTTGAATTCCGCCTCTCTACACGCAATGCCTCCAGAATTCGGCGAAAAGTGGAAAACGGAGTATCTTAACACTAGGTTCCCTCTGCCTACCCTGCTGTATGCAGGATACAGCGTGAAGCTATAACATATAACATGATAGGCAGAGGGAACCTGGGAACCTAATGTTAAGACTCCGTTCCCATTAAAACAATTCCGTTTCGCCGAATTCTGGAGGCATTGCGTTAAATGGTTACCATGGCAAGATAACGAAAATATTGAAAATTTAATTTCCTTGTGTCAGTGTCGAACCCACAACCTTTCGCTTCTACAGTCCGCTTATGCCCGTGTCTGGACTACAACAGGCATATTGGAATATATGTATATACAATTATATTATATGGATGATATGGAATATAAAGATGTGGGAGTGGGTATAATGGAAAATTTATGAAGATGTGGAATAAGAAATCTATGATTAATGTTGAAGTAATCTCTTTTTATATTTAGAGATTACATATTTATTTCTTATCTATTTTTACTAAGCATTACGTGATATAATATTAGTAACTCATACGTTTTCAATAATATTTCTGTAGGTGTTTACGGATTTACTTAGTATAAAAGCTTTTACTATTAGACACGATGTATTTCATAAAATAAATGTATTAATTTCTCGCCTGGAAATGAGGCCAGTCGTGGCGCAGGCGTACAGTGTATGACTGTAAACTGGACTGGTTGTGGGTTCGATCCCCACTCGAGGAAATGAAATATTGATTTCCATTTATATTGTAATTTTTTCGCTCTGGTGTCGATGCATAGCGTGACGTTGTATTTCGGCACTGCCATACCTCCAGAATTCGGTGGAAAATGGAAAACGGAATGTCTTAATTCTACGTTCCTACCTACCCTGCTATATGATACAGCGTAAAGCTGATTAATTTCTCTCCTACTTCATTATATCGCAATTAACTTGGAAACTTCAGTAATATAATAAGTCATCAAAATCGCATCGATCAACAGCATAATGAACAATAAATATTCTCCACCGGTTTTCATTTACTAACTATAATACCCGGATGAGGCAACAGGAGGCAAATTGTGTTAGAAAACTGTTTTTGGCGAGAATTTTGACGTGACTCGTCATTAGGAACATTAATCAAATCGCAGCGTGCAAAGTGAATGACAGGCCACCGCTAATAGGAAATCTATGATGTTTTGCGGGACCGAAGTTTCTTACGAGATAAAACTATTTTTTTTTTACATTTTTTTGTAGTGTCACGCTTTATCCCGGATACAGCAGGGTAGGCAGAGGAAACCTGGTGTTAAGACACTCCGTTTCCCATTTTCGGGAGGCATTACGTGTTGATTTGCTGAAAACAACGCAGCGCTTTGCCTTAACGCTAGAGCGAAGAAATGATAATATTAAATATTTGATCTTTTCTCTAATCTCTCTGCCTAACCTGCTACATGCGGATTAAAGCGTGAAGCTGTAAACAAATAAATAATATATATAACTCCACTTTCCCATATTGCGATTATATGTTCTCTGAAGTTAAGGTAAGGGACCCCAAAAGATTTACGCTACCCCTGTCATGGCTATCGGCCATGCCGATCAACGACAAATGTTGCCTTGTCCTCCTTTTATTTGTAAGCATTTCTCCTAAATTTAGTATGGAGCTCATTGTATTGACATTTCTAGTGCTATCTTGACTTAGACCTAGATCTAGAAAATTATACGACATAAATTATTGGATAACAATATACTATTGGAATTTATAGTTTATATTATATAATAAATTAACCTACATTACATTTGGTAATGTTCATATTACTTCTAATATTTTCTCAAATGTCTTCAAATCATAAAAATATATTTTTCAAACCTTACCCAATTATACCCATATTATGTATAAATATTATTATTTACTGGGGGTAAGTCCTAGCGCAGGGGCACTACGAAGCATGTATAAATGTGAAAGGTTGTGGGTTCGATTTCCATTCAATTAAAATTTAAATGAATATTTAATATGTTTATTTACCGAATTCGGTAGTAAGTGGAGAAAGGGAATGTGTTAATGGGGACGGGCCGTCTTAACACTACGTTCTCAAGTTATCTCTGCCTACCGTGCTATATGCGGGATACAGTATGAAACTAAGTAATAAAAAAATACTTAAGAATCAGTTGTTCCAAGCCTAATAAATAACGCACTATAAAATTGAACATAGATAAATTAAATGAACAAAAGCTATTTAAAAAAAATATAAAAAATTAAATCAGCTTCACGCTGTATCCCGCACACAACAGGGTAGGCAGAGGGAACCTAGTGTTAAGACACTCCGTTCTCCACTTTCTGCCGACTTCGTGCTGCTGCGCCACGACTGGCCACTTAAAATAACAAAAGCTACTTAAAATTGTCATGTATTACAATATAAAGCGATCTCTCTACAAGATTGCACTTAATGAAAATCTAAGACAGAGTTCAGTTTTATAAGTAGGTATCTAAATGAATCACAGTCACCGAGTGCGCCCGCCTTTGGGAACAGTTGGTGATAAAATTTATATATTATCGTCAACTTCTGTTATGATTTAACGAACTCCGTTCGAAGTGTTTCAGCTACTAGCGTTTATTATAATTTATACAGGGTGCTAGTAAACATATTTCTACTTTTTTTTTATTATGCTACTTCAGCTTGACGCTGTATCCCGTATATAGCTGTGTAGGCAGAGGAATCTAGAGTTAAGACACTCGGAATTTTTAAGGCATCGCGTGTAGAAAATTAAACACTTAACACGCAATGCCTCAAAAATAATTATTAAATCCCCCGAAGAAGAATCGAACCCACAATCGTCGCGTTATAGTCACTCATTTGTGGCCCTTCCCCACTACGGCCTTATACTTCCACTTTTAAGTTATATTTTATGATTAACCTTAAGTACACTTTGTTATGCTAAAAGTTTGAGAGCTGGAGGTTGATTTAAAGCCAATTATTTTCACCTGCCTGATTCATAATATATCATACATAATATAGCACTTTAGAACAGGTTGTTACATAAGTTTTAGTTTGCCGACGGAGTAGCTTCATGTTAAAATTAACTCTTAAATCATCTGCAGGTTCTATTTTGAACGCAGAATTCGCTATTTAGTTAATTTTCTACCTAGAAACGGTTTACGGCTCGATCCTAACGAGTTTAATTTGTTCTTCCCAGTTATAAATCTTTTTAAAATAAATAAATCAGCTTCCCTGTATCTCGCACACTGCAGGGTAGGCAGAGGGAACCTAGTGTTAAGACACTCCGTTCCCCACTTACTTCACATTGCGCGTTGAGTGGCAGAACTCAACGCCGCGCTTGTTCTCGACACCAGAGCGAAGAAATGGAAATTATAAATTTAAGTAAATATATGAGGCCGGTCGTGGCGCAGCGGCACGAGGTGTGACTGCAAAACCGACTGGTTGTGGGTTCGATCCCCACTCGAGGAGATGAAATATTTACTTAAATTTATATTTCCATTTCTTCGCTCTGG